>JANAVB010035708.1:0-15448 GCA_029216955.1 Iris pallida | reverse complement strand
ATATATATATATATATATAAATATATATATATATATATATCTATGTATATGAAATACTAATTATAAATACTAATATATATTTAATATATTATATATATTCTATATATATATATATATATATATATAATATTATATCTATATATAAATATATATATATATATATATATATATATATTTATCTATATATATATATATATATAAAATACTATATAAAATATCTACATATATACAATTACTGTATATATACATATAACAATATATATTTTAAAATATATATATACAAAAATACATATACATGTATACATATATATACATATATACATCTAATAATAACCAATAAAAACAAAACAAAATAAAAAAGAAAAGCAGGGGGGTAGGTAGGTTAGCAGCTAGGTCCTTAGGATTTAGGAATTTGCATAACAACCCCAAACCAAATAGTTTGCAAATATCATTTGCAACTCCTATTAAAACGATTAATTCATTTGCAAAGATATTAAAACAAATTTAAATATTACAAACGATATTAAAATAATTCAGTTAATTACAAAATAATATATTTTAACTTAAAAACTATTTAAAAATTATCTAGAAATTCTAGGAAAATTCCTAAAAATCATAATAATTATTTTAAAGCTAAATATGTCATTAGCAACTAATTAACACTAATTAAATCAAATTTAAAAACAGGGGCTGACAATATGGTCCTTGATTACGCTATTAGTAGCCGCCATTGTTTGGACGATTCTTTTTGTTGTATCCTCATGCATTATTCAGACGTTTGTGGTTGAAATTATGTGCAGCTCCTGAAGGAGTTGGAGGATATTGAAAGACTACCGTGAGAGCATGATTGAGTGACTCTCTCATCGTCTTGTATTGAGGAACCACGACATGCGCTTGTATGGCAGGCCTTGGACCTTGCTCGAATATGCGAGATCGTGTCGTCGCATCTGGTAGTCGTAAACTAACAAATTTAATGAGCTAGTTGAATTCGACCGCGTACTGTCGAACCGTCATATTCCCCTGCTCCAAATTAACGAACTCCTTCTCCTTTTTGTCGGCGAACAATAGGGGGTATATTCCTCCTCAAAGGTCTTCTTGAACGTACTCCAAGTAATCTTCATGTTTTGGTTATTCCCAATGATATATCTCTTTTGTACATTCTACCAATCGTGCGCATTTAAACACAATTGTAGTTGTGCACATGCCACTCTCTTAGACCCCTGGATGTCAAGTAATTTGAAATGATCATCCAACTCGATCAACGAGTCCATTGCTACAGTAAGAACTTATGTCATGTTGAAAGATGTTTTGCACACATTCTTAAATTCTGAGATATCAAACACAGAACTTTTCTTCTTCGCAGGATGAGGCTCATCGGCTTCAATTATGTCGGACTCGGTTGCAGCAACTGTTGTCGTAGAGTTGTTGTCCGCTATCATCTTGACTATCTATTGTAGTGTATCTAACTATTTTTGTTACATTTGAAATTGTGCCTCAAACTATGCCTCGAACTGTCTTTATCGTGCCTCGACTTGTCTCAGTTGGGCCTTAGCCTGTTTCTGCTGCATTTCTATCATACACAACATTCTCTCTATTGGATCGGTTGTGGCTACTATATTTGAGCTACTCATATTGTTCCCTTTGTCATTTTTGTAAAAAAAAATAATTTATATTAGTCTCATAAAATATTATGGACTTACTGTATGGAGTATCTCATTTCATAAACACAAAATCAAGGTTTCAAACCAAGAAAACAAGTATATTTTTCAAAATATTCAAAAACAAGAAATCCAATGAAGTAAAGTCATGCTCTTATACCATTATGTCATGCTCCGATTTCTCCGAATTGATAAGTGGTTACTGGTGTGATGTCGTACAAGTCTAAATTGCACTTGTACAAGACATATCGCTACACATTTTATAAAATAATTCTTTTGTAGAATTTTGCAACGGATAAACATAGAAATTGAATAACAACATAATGCAGAAGAAATAACTATTTATTGACAATTTACAACGAAAACATAACCTGTCAAACATTCGAGTAGAAAAGTGTCAAACTTGGCTTACAACTTGAACAACAAAATGAGATACATCGTTACGTATATCATATCATATCCTTTTACTAACAATAAAGTTTCAAAAACTGAATTGAAAGTTTCAAAATGTAGGCAAAGCTTTTGTATAGTTGGACGAGCTTTTAGGACCTCTAAACGTCCACTTGATTTTCGACACCTATAAAGACGTAGGTCGGTACATTAATTGGGGAATTCACTGGTGAACGGTATTAACCCCTCACCAAAATCAACACAATATTCATATGTCAACATACATGATTATCAGTGATCTTTCTATCCTTTTTATAGGGTTAATTAACAATTCACAAGACATGCATGATTGTATTAACATAATATGTGTCATCAAATGGTGGTTCTTACCCACAACTGATTATTATTTCCTGCAAACAAGGATTAACATATTCTTTCCTACAAAACACATCATCAACGATGTAGTCTATCTATATGAAGTCACTGGTAAACACAACCATCTTGGACTACTCATGGAAGTTACGGTGTCCTCCTCAGTGTAGGTAGCTAGCATAACTGGAGGTCCCACAATCCATATGCATTATACATCAGCACCAATTATCTATGTTCCTCCTAGGTCGAATAGGTTCATTGGCTGCAGATATCATTCGCTAAACTTATGTATAAGTTATCCATGACCATGCATGCATATGCAATCTAGCTATAAAATATAATATGAATGATAGTTGAAACTAAAAATAACTATGCAACACATTTTGATTTGTATTCCATATTCCTCGAGCCATCGCTCAAAATTTCACACTACACAATCCATGGTTACCATAATTAGTGACCCAACGGTCCCAAATTTTTTCTACAATTCCATTTCTATATAACAACAGTACAACAACCGATATTTCTATATAATAAGCCAACAACATTATGGTTGCTCTAGTTTATCTTGATTATCTTGTTAATGTTTCATTGGTCGAATGGCACAATGAAGAAATGACGAGATTCTTTTGTTAATGTGTGGAGTTAAAGGAGCGAAGGATCAAAGTCACTCATAGTTGTAGAATTTTCAAAAGAAAGATAATTCCTATACTTTGATTCAAGCCTCCCTACGTATTCACCTGCATTTACACCAACAGTTGTTCAATACTCTTAGAATTTGACATGAATATGAAAACGATGAAGGCAAGCAATGAAAACTATACATTAGAAACATCAATGAAAACCTATTTACAAAATTAACAACGAAAAATATTCAATGAAAACGAACACTTAAAAGGTTTGAGGAAGAGTCTTTTGTATATAGTTCATTATCCAAGACATAATTCACTACATTTAGGATTTAATTCCCAAAAAAGTCAATCTATAGATGGGAAATGACCTCAATTCACTTTGTTATGATCAATTGACACCACTATGATTTTCTTTTATACCGATTTGGTTTCAATTGGCTATTCAAGCCACAAGCCTACAAAGTAACCCTTGCTATAAGCATGACACTATAGTCTAGACCTGATCTACCCCCGAGTCCCACCAATATTGAACAATTTTTTAAATCATTTTACAACCATTTGATAAGGATATTTTGATCTTTGGGAGGGGCAGTTTTTAATACCCTTATTATTTAACTGTTATGAACGTTAATCATGAATATTTTGGTTATGTGGATGAAATTATAAAATACTCATATACAACTATATTCTAAGAGTATTTGAGATAAAAAATTCCTATAAATAGGAATTAATTCATCCAAATTTATCACACAAATTTCCCTCTTTTTAATACTTGAATCAAGTTTTATTATGTCAATTAGCTTCTTCTTCTTCACTATCATAGAAAATAAACAACCAGAGCAACAACCGTAATGTCCTCTCAACCCACACAACCACAAAGGATACAAGACAATGGTAGAGGAGGGGCCCATTGTCAGAACTTGTCTGAAATTTAGGAACACTTTAGCGAAGTTTATAATGAGAATGTTACATGGCGAAGAAGACTTACAGTGCAACTCATGTTAAATGCATGTATTTTGGAAAACGAATCAAATGACTACCTAACCACGACACGGAACACTACGTACGTAGGCATATAGACAATTGTATCTACTATCTTGTTAAAAATATATATATTTTAATTTATTAGCTATTAGTACTAGGAACTTAGGTAATCACAATTATCATCTCTCATTTCGAAGAATTAGTTGCAACAAGTCTTTTGTACTTAGTGCCTTATTTATTATTTTCAATATATGCTATTATTGTTAGATAGGTACTTTAGAGCATCTCCAACCCTATTGTCTTGTTATGTGTTGTGAGTCTTAGGTGGCATGAGGTGACATGAGACACAAGACAATGTCTTTCTTAGGTGGCAAGTTTACATTCACAAAAGCCAATGACATAGAAATGTCTTCTCCAATGCAAAAGTATTGAGAAGACAATAAAAAATATTTTTTCAACTTCCAAGACAACTCCTCCACTTCTACATTTTTGTTACAAATATTTGTATTCATAATTGATGATGTGGAATAAAATCATTGTGAAGTGCATTGTCTAGATCTAGACAATCAACTTCACATTGTCCTTGCCATGTCAACTTGATAATTTATTCTACATTTGCAACGGAGAACGATTTTTGAAATGAAAGATTGTCATTCCTATGTAGCAACCGTTTTTCTTAAACTCACAATAGGGTTGGAGATGCTCTTATATATGTTTGTTGATATGACTTATGTTTTGTGTTTGTATTTTCAACATCTCTTCAAGCTTCCTTTGTAGTACTTTCTATTAGGGGTTGACCCATCTAATTTTGTATTATTAGATATCGTAATTGAGCGAAAGTGACGAGATCATCGGGCTCGGTTACGATATCTGACTATACAAAATCACAGGTGTCAACTCCCCTAACAGCAAGTACCACAAAGAAATTTGAAGTGATGTTAAAAATCCAATTGAAAAATATAAGTCATATCAACAAACAAATATCTAACGAGAATTATATGTATTATAATTTTGAATTAAATAAAATTTAATTATTTTTCTTACTAGTTTTTTGATATAAAATAGATAAGCTTAGTTATGTTTAAATAGTGTCTTAAATTAGATAATTTTTTTAAATAGTAGGCTAAAATTGTGATGGTCCAATTTTTTTAATAAATTGATCCAGACTGGATTGACCCGCACTTGAAACGACTCAGACAAATTCTGGGTCAGACTGGATTTGGAATTTTGGTCTCTAACCTAGATCGACCTGCTGCTTAAGATTGGACTGGCCTGACTCGACCTAACTCAATCATCTATGGTTTCGTCCCAACCCGACCTGGTTCAGTCCAATCACCTGAACCAAACACATCCTTAAGTTGAGTGTTAAAGCTAGTTTGACAAGTTTGTTCACAATAAAATTTTTAGATTTTAAAAAACCTAATAAACTAGGATAATTTGTAAAAGCACTCCACATTTTACTCCAGGTCAACCAGTTAGGACTGCCAACAAATTTGGTAGTCCTAAAATTAAGGAGGACTGCCAACTTCGTTCATAGTCTATAATTCAAATTCTTTAGGACTGTCAACTTTGTTGGTAATCTTATTTTATGTTAAGATTGTCAACTAGTTGAAAGTCTTAGGACTGGACTATCATGTTCTGAAGTAAAACATGGAGTGCCTTTAAAAATTAGCTAAACTAGTTGCATGACCTAAAGAAAAAAAAAATCAGAATGTTGTGAATCAGTCACACACATGTTCATGGCAACAACAATAGCCTCCTCTTTGACTCACTGAAAAAAGAAGAGAAGAAATCTGCAGATCCATTCGGTTCCCACTCTTCTACTCTACAAATTTTTTCCATTCAAGTCCCTATTATTCTCCAAATTTTCATAAAACATCAGTCTTTTTTGCACTTCTGGTCCAGTATCGATCGATCCATGGATCCGATGGGCGAGGAGCAGCTCGACTACGGAGACGACGACTTCGCCTCCCCCAGATTCCCACACCCCTCCGCCGCTGCCGCCGCCGCCATCCCCGCCGTCGCCGACGAGGAGAACGACGACGACGACTTCGACGACCTCTACAACGACGTCAACGTCGGCGAGAGCTTCGCCCACGTCGTCCCCCGCAAGCCCGACCCTAACCCGGTTCACGATCCGCACCCGCATCCTCTTGGCAACGGGTCTGGATTGCCGCGGCCTCAGAACCCAAACCCGAACCCGAAGGTGGAGCCGCCTCCCCCTGCCACGCCCAGCTTCAGCATCCCCGTCTTCGGTGCGGAACAAAACCCTAACCCTAACCCTAGGGTTCCGGAGCAGTCAGGGTTTAGGCCCCCGCCGGTCGGCCGTCCGGGCCTTCCGGCCGACCCCGGCGGCCCGACGATGCTGTTCGTCGGGGAGCTGCACTGGTGGACCACCGACGCGGAGATCGAGAGCGCGATGTCCCGGTACGGGAGGGTCAAGGAGGTCAAGTTCTTCGACGAGCGGGCGAGCGGAAAGTCGAAGGGGTACTGCCAGGGTCGAATTTTATGATGCCATGTCGGCGGCTGCGTGTAAGGGAGCGATGGACGGGTACCAGTTCAACGGACGGGCTTGTGTCGTTGCGTTCGCCTCCCCGCAGACTCTGCGGCAGATGGGGGCGTCGCACGTTAACCGGAACCAGGCACAGTCACAGCAGGGAAGGAGGCAGATGAATGATGGGATGGGTAGAGGTGGAGGAGGAGGCGGTGGTGGCGGCAGTGGTGATGGTGGTGGGAGGGGTTTCGGTAGGGGTGGTGGGTGGGGTGGACGAGGAGGGGGTCAGGGAATGATGAACCGGGGACAGGGTGGTGGCGATGGGATTATGAGGGGTAGGGGGTTTAATGGCGGAAGAGGCATGATGGGTGCTGCTGCCGGCGGTGGGGTCGGCGCTGGAGGTCCGTTTGGACAGGGACTTGCTGGACCCCGGCGTGTTAGGAGGGCCGGCCGGTGGATTCATCAACCCGCAGGGTATGATGGGAGCTGGTTTTGATCCGACTTATATGGGAAGGGGCGGTCCTTACGGCGGGTTTGCAGGTCCTGCTTTTACCGGCATGATGCCTCAATTTCCAGCCATGAATGTTGTCGGCCTTCCTGGAGTGGCTCCTCATGTGAATCCAGCTTTCTTCGGCCGTGGGATGACTGTGAATGGGATGGGTGGGATGGGCATGATGGGTGGTAGTGGGATGGAAGGGCAGATGTGGGGCGATGCGAGCATGGGTGGCGGGTGGACGGGAGAGGAGCACGGGAAGAGGACGAGGGAATCGAGCTATGGCGGCGATGATGGTGGTTCTGAGTATGGGTATGGAGACGAGAGAGGAGGGAGGTCGAATGTTTCCCGGGAGAAGGAGAGGGGCTCGGAGCACAACTCAGAGAGGAAGCCTCGTGATGAGAAGGAACAAGACTGGGAAAGATCTGATAGGGATCAGCACCGAGGGGTGAAAGATGGGTACAGGGAGTACAGGTCGAGGGATCGTGATTATGATGAGGATGACCGTGATAGGGGGCAATCGTCTTCAAGGTCCCGGGGCAGGATGATGCAGGAGGATGATCACAGGTCGCGCTCTAGAGACACCGACTATGGTAAGAGACGTCGCCTCCCTTCGGAGTGATGGGTATATCAGACAACATTTCCGGCGATACTTAATTGGTTCCTATCGCATATGAGGCCCAGGGAGGAAGAGAAGTAAGTCTTTGAATATGAAAGTGAAAGACTATCTTTAGTATTGCGTTTGCTCTATCTGGACAACCTTTTGCTGTGATGATGGTCATTTGTTTTCTTAAGACAATTGGTAGTTTTCGTAGCAACTTGAGCTTTTGGAGCCTAGTCGTATACACATATAGCTTTACCCAGTCTCATCGTTATATATCTGGGATATCACTAAATAAGATTCATGACTTAATTTGAGTTGTCTACTGATTGATGTTATTATATATGTGTAACTGATACCTGTAACTTCTATTTACTTCAGTTCTTGTTAGTCTAGGTCCTCTTGTTTTGTGAGGTATACATTGTACACAATTTTTATGCAGCATATAGTCATGCTGTAGCATTAAAAGGTGGTAGTGTGACATCACTTTGTAGGCAAACACTGTACATTTCCTTGTATGATATATGACGTGTACTGATCTTGTCATATTTACTTAAGATATGAGATACAAACATGTTTTTTATGCTTATCACAGAGACGTTACTAATGCTATATATATTTTTTTTTGCATGAATTATTCATAAATTTGTTGCTTTATGTAGTTTTTGTAATTTTAAGCAAGTTCATGCATTTATACTTGTTGGAGTGCTTTTTTTTCCTTTTAAATTAGGCATATTGTCATACTTATGGTTGAAATCTGCCATCATATCATATTTATGGTGAACTTGGTTGCATGGAGATGATATCGATCGGGAATAGGATATGGGTCGGGAATACTTCATTTCTGGAAAAGATAGTATATGTGCACGACATGTTTACTATTATATACACACATGAGCATGCATTTACATGAATATTATGCACATTATATGTCTAAGTAATCTTTAGATAGTGACTATGTTCTAAAATTTTCTAGAAAGGAAGCACTGTAAAAGAAATTATGCTTTCTCATATGTCAATTATTTTTGGCGTGAGCATAAAAATCCCAAATCACTTTTTAAGTTTTAACGATTTCTTGGGAGCCTCTGGGAACTAGACATGAGAAGACCATGTCAGGCATGTGTTCAGGAAGTATCGTGTAGGATAGTTGTCGGAGCAAACCTAGATGGTATATACACATGGGATAATTGTTTTTTCTTCTTTTCCCTTATGTTCTGGTTGAAGCTATTTAAAGCATTTTCATATATTGTGTAGACAATTATATAGTTGTAGAAGTAAAGCAATTTACTCATCTGTGAGCTTGTGACGTGTTTTCACTGAGGCTGACATGAATCCAGGTACCTTTTAACGCCACTTAACTCTTTTCCCAAATTGGTGAACCTTTGCCTGCTTTTCTTTTTCTTTGTTTTTTCTGTATCACATTTCCTCTACTTAGACGTTATTGCTGATATAGTAACTTTAAGAAATGCAGACATGGGTAAAATTGGAACAGTTAGAATAGCATCTATTAATATAACCGAAAATATTGTTAAAATACTCCTATGACAAGTAGTTTTTTGAAAATGTTCGAAAACATTAGGAAAGTAACAAATATTTATCTGCTTTGGATTATGATTGATATTATGTAGATTACCTATACC
The DNA here is from genome assembly GCA_029216955.1 of Iris pallida. Lineage (NCBI taxonomy): Eukaryota > Viridiplantae > Streptophyta > Magnoliopsida > Asparagales > Iridaceae > Iris > Iris pallida. The sequence goes on along the minus strand of JANAVB010035708.1, from coordinate 6,184 downwards.
ATTTGGTGTTGGTCATGAGTGTTGGCTGTGTGTGTATTCCCTGTTTTCCATATCTTCCTATAGTAAATCGTGGAATGTAATAGCATAACCATAGATTTTAATAGTTTCTGTTTAACTGGTGAATCGTAGGATTTTGAGAAAAAGGATCCTACATATTAATGGGACGTCGTGAAGGTTTAGAATCTTAGTGGTAGTGTCAATTTTGGCACCTCATCTAGTACTTTAGCTTTGGCACACTCAGTGAATTTGGTCTGCTTCAGTTTCATAAGGCGCTTGGTTCTAACCACTCTTGCTAAGGACAACCCTTGCTCCTACCAAAAGATTTTGTATGAAAAGAATAACATATGAAGGATCTCTTTCTTCATGTTAATGGAACTTGTGATTGCGGAAGTAAACTCTTTACATCCAGTTCAGATTGCAAATATCTTCACACCCATTGTTGGATACCCACTAGTTGTTTGTGGAAAAAACCCTAGTTAAAAGACATGAAAGGAATTTCTGGTAATCGGTCCAAGCCACTTTTGATGATATAACTGCTCTGAAAGCCCTAAAGTTAGGCATCCATTTGTTAACAATCAAGTAATGGCCTATCACCATATATTGTCCATCTTTAGGTCATGATTGTAGTCCGACTTACTACATAAGCGAACTACGAAACAACCATGTTGTAAATCAATCATATGAGACTCAAATATCAGCTCCTATAGAGTGTGCTCTACGAGACTTTGTAAGAGAGAGAGATTTGCACAAATTTTGATTATAAGCCTCTGTCGTGATGGTCACAATACAGCTTGTTGCTTTCTCATGAAATCTCCACATGGCCAGAGACTGTCAGGAGCAACACTACCTTGTCTATCTTCTACCCATCTCAACTTCGTCCTCTTCCTCATCCTTGCCTTAATTTCATCTTCATAGAAAGAAGGCGCACTGAGTCGCGCTTCCTGTACCGCTTTGAGTAACAGAGATCCTCCCTGAAATCAAGAGCTCTATCCACTCGAATGAACTCCATCAATCATCTCCACATCATCACTGTTCACAGCACAGCAGTAGATGTAGGTGGGTTTGATAATGATTATTTTGCCTGCTTATGCTTATTTTTTAAAAGCCGCAGCAAAAGTTGTTTGGTAATAGCAATTTCTGCTGCTGCTTTTTTTGGTAAGCAAGTTCTTCTTGGAACATCTTTGGAAAGCAGGGGAGGCTGCTTTCCGAAGTTGTTTCTTCTTCTTTTTGAAAGGCGGTAACAGTACCAAACCAGGATGTAGTAGTCTCCGTTATCCATCTTTCTGTTGCTTTTCTTGTGCTACCTACAAAGCTGGTCATCTTCCTCCAAAATGGTTGGTGGAGGCTAAAGGATATTATTGGTGCTCATAAAAAGTGTTTCAAGTGAAACTGGCTCCAAATCCACTGGGACTTTCCTTAAACAACTGGGCATCCAATAATGGGTATGAAATAGGAATGTTTGGAATCTCAATTGGACGCATAGAGTTTAGTTCTCAGCCAAAAGTTTCATTTACAAGCACATGAAGAGACAAAAAACAACAGCCCCACAACCAATGAAGAGAGACATTTACAAGCACATATGATTCACCTTGGTGGAGTTCTATATCGAACAATCTATGCTTTGAGGAGATGCTTGAGAGAGTCTTCAACTGAGTTGCTGGAGGAAAGAATAAGGTTGCATTTTCCTGAGGTGAATTACAATCTAGAGAGCACTTCTTGAATAGCTTACCATTACATCTCTATCTGCTATTGAAGTTACTGAGATTTTATGAAAGACTATGCAAAAGATGTTTTTTTCATGGGAGGAGTGGATGTGATCCTATCATTGGATCTTTGTATCAAAAACTATGATGCATGTTTTGTACGCTTCTAGATGTATCTCTATCTTGTACTAAAATTCTAAGATTGTATGGAGAGCAGAAACAATTTATTTCAATGGACAATATGCATTATCATCATTTCTTGTCCCTTAGCCTATTACTGAGGGGGATTGGGAACAAGAAGATTGGTCAAGGTAGGCAAAAGTTTAAAAAATTGTGCGATGGAGAACAATGACAAAATACACTTTGGTTGTGTTATTTCCCAAAATTACGATACTTACAAGGGAATTCTAATACATAGATCAACAACCACTGAAATGTTCAGATTGAGTAGGAAATTTCTGAAATAAAAGATACATTCACATTGAATACATTAGAATAATTGCCTAAGGAGATGAGTGATGTGAGTAAGAAGAAAATGATCATCTAATATTAGATGAAAGTGCTATGACTCAACCAGAGCCATTCATTAGTGTAGTTTTAAGTGAAAGTTGATTACATCCACTTCAATAAGAGAAGGGGGGGGGGGGGGGGGGGGGGGGGGGGGGGGGGGGGGGGGGGGGGGGTGGGGGGGGGGGGGGTGCTTGAATGAAAGGAGAGAATAGCAGGAAAGAAATTCTAAATGAAGGTTGTGGTAATTCCAGAGGAAGCAGATAGACTTGCTTGGATGACCAATTGTGGCAAAGTTACTTCATGATGTGGTCAACCTCATTTCGATATGTACTCGATGCATGTTGGATAGTTACATTGCTTACTGGGAAGTATTCATTTTGGGTACATTCCAGACAATGATCAAATATGTGTTGATCTATTGCAGCCATGTTTTTGCACATATGTTACCTAAACAATTTGATTACATGCTTCTGTTAACAATTAAATTGTCTGAAATGCCTGTTTGGTAGCAACTACTCGACCATCTTGCTGCTCTTAATTAACCACCTGGTTAGTCCACAGAGTTGGTTCCTTAGCTGTGTGTTAGTCCACATACTAGAATGGCAGGAAAGAAATTCTAAATGAAGGTTCTGGTAATTTCAGAGGAAGCGGATAGACTTGCTTGGATGACCAATCCTTATGGCAAAGTTACTTCATGATGTGGTCAACTCATTTCGATATGTACTCGATGCATGTTGGATAGTTACATTGCTTACTGAGAAGTATTCATTTTGGATACATTCCGGACAATGATCAAACCTGTAAATATGTGTTGATCATTGCAGCAATGTTTTTGCACATATGTTATCTAAACTATTTGATTACATGTTTCTGTTAACAATTAAATTGTCTGAAATGGCTGTTTGATAGCAACTACTCAACCATCTTGCTGCTCTTAATTGACCACCTGGTTAGTGCACAGAGTTGGTTCCTTAGCTGTGTGTTAGTCCACATACTAGAATACTGCCTCGTACAATAGCAGAAGTGCAAGATACACAATAATGGAAAGGAAGAAGAAACTTCAAGAAAGAAATCTGGATATGAGGAGTATGTGATATAGAGAGCTGGGCTTCTATTCTCATTTCTAGCCTTCATATATATATATATATATATAGGGGCAAAAAGTCATTTTTCACAACTATGGGAGTGAAGCACGTCCATCCAAATGGATAATCAAGAAGTCTCAGAATATGCATTAACCATCTCCCTAGTTGGGAATGAAGCTTTATTCTAAGAAAGCGATTTAATCTACTTTGATCATGCCATTCGCGGAATATGCTTTAACGATAACCTAGTTGTAATGGCTATAAAAGACAAGTTGGCATTTCATGGTATAACCCCTGTCCTTGCAGAACTCTGTTGTTGATCAATACAATTCCTTTGGGATTTCATAGGTATCTTGATTGTCAGGGTTGTAACTGCTACTATCGGTACTTATTATTTTGTTCGAGATATCATCAATAGTATGTGAAGATACCGAAGGATGTGCAATGGTTTTTCAAGGTTAGAAATTATTGCACAATCTTTGGTATCTTTCATATACTATTGATGATATCTTGAATAGAGGAATAAGTACCGCTAGCAACAATTACAACCCCGACGATTAAGATACCTATGATGCTTCCAAGTTCAATCCTAAATTCGTTGAAGACTTGTAAATTTTTAGGTAGCATGTACATAGACAGTAATATTGAAACTATGATACTCGGAAATAACCCGAAGAATGACTTAGTATGGATTTGAAGGAACTATATTTTATCAGAGGAGATTTTAGTAGTAGTTTGATGTTTGAAGAGGAGACATTTTGAATTAACCTTGAAAGTTCCATTCTTTGGAAATTGAAAAAGACTTTTATCTTCTATGCGTTTACATTTCTTGAACTCAAATGGGGGGATTTCTTTCTTGGCATATAATCTCTTCAATTAATGGAGAATTGGGACGTCACGGAAATAACATGAGCCATTTGGGCTGTGTGTCCAAGAACCTATTCAAACATTTTTGGAGTCAGACACGACTTTGCAGTGTCTCAAAATGGTTATGCCACCTAGTTTAAGTTCCATACTCGGTTTAAAGTAGAATGGTTGAAACAAATTTCTTATCGAGTGCCATGCCTTGATGGAGTACCTTGAATTGAATGAAAGCTTTAGAAAACATGTATAATACTAGCTGCAGTTTATGGGTTAGAGTGTTAGGCTTTTGTGAAACAATATGCTAAGGAAATTAGCTATATGAAAATCTTAAATGGATGACTGGGCATACAATAATACGATTGATAAATATTTAATAAAAAGTGTCCATCCAAGGGAGGTTAGGCGTGGTTCAATTGAGGATTGGATGAGGTAAATATTTTTTTTGAGATGGTCGGAGATGCGAATATGGAAAGGCTGATAGGGTACCCCCTTTAAGGAATGATGGTTATATCATTGTAGGAGTTGCAAGGATTGGGGCTAGACTGGAAGAAACATTGAGACAGTAAAAAAAGGATAGCATAGGTATGCTCCAGAAACCTATCCATGAAGTATGATTCAGCAATCAGTTTGAAGTTTAAAAGTGAAAGTCTTGTTGCCTATCAGCTTATGGGGAAAAGCCATAAGTTACGTCTATGTTAGTTAGCTATGTTGCACGGATATGGGCAAATGGTGTCCGTATCAGTATCTGTGTCCATGTCTTTTTTATACCCGTATGCTATAACCATATTGTGTCCTTATCCCTAACAGTCTCCCGATTCCTGCAATATAAGCTGTGTAGTCAAAAGCTTATGCTTTTGTTGTGTGTGCTTACAGAACATACTCTTCTTATGCTCCTTTCCTCTCTCCCTCTCTTCAAGTTAGTATAACCATCAGCAACTGCCATCTTCAAACGCTTGGTATTATCCTTTTTCATCCTCTGGTCTTCAATCTGTTACATACTAAAAGCATCCCAACTGACAGTATTAGCATAAACCATAATATCCAACTGCTATGATCAAGGTTCTAAACGGCGGTAGGCGGGTGCACGGCGGAGAAGAATTCTCGTTAAGATTGTAATTGGTATTAGCAGAATGATTCTCAAATTAGCTTAACGAGAAGAATTCTCGTTAAGATTGTTAAGATCTAGTACACGATGTTTATGCCACTACCCTTTCCGAAACAAGTAGTTCTGCTTTAGCCAAATGCTCCTTGAGCCTTACAGGGAGCAGATGGTTATGGACCTGGGGATTGAATCCTTCATCTACATCTATCAGAGTTTTGACAAGAAGCCCAGATATCTGAAACTGGGAAACAATGCATGATTGTTTCTTGCTTTGAAGAATTTGACCAAGTTACATCCCTTAGCATTCCCAGCACTAACAGTGAATGACAAATTACCAAGTTGATGGAAGGTCTCACCAAATGGTGGACAGTTGTACAGAGTTTCTTAGCTTGGTTTCCTTTCCTCTTCTTTTATAATGTCTATTTTCTGTTTGTTTAAATGATAAAAGGTAGAAAAATTCAAGATTTTTCAGAAAACTAATTTTGAAATGTTATACACGTTACGACTTAATACATGCATTATTCTGATTCATTCCTGTATTTGTTTTTATCCACCATTATCACATAATGGCCAGCATCACTTAACCTATCCCATAGCTGGTCTGATGATGTATTAGAATTAAGTGTTGACATTCAGAATGGTTTCTTCAAAGCTACCTGTGATTGTGTCTTTCGAGTATTGAAGTTGTGTTGTTTCGTGAATGACCTGAAAAGGAACCGTCCACCATTACGAAAAATAATATTATTATTTTACTTTTTTGCTACGACGTTGCAATTTTGCAATAGTTTTAGGTTTCTAGACCATGGTTCAATATCGGAAGCGGTATCAGACCCTTCCTAGGAGGATCAGTATCGGCAATATCGGTGATTTTGGATAGGAGTATCTGATTATTTGGTATCGGAAAACAAATAATTATTAAA
>JANAVB010035707.1:0-43147 GCA_029216955.1 Iris pallida | reverse complement strand
CATATACAAATCAACAATACAATTTAGAACTTATTGATTACTTATTATATATCATGTAAACTTTTCAATTATGTACATCACAAGTTTTGTTCATACCGAAGAATTAGCAAAACAATATTGTTGTTAAGGAAGCAATGCACAAAGATTAAAAAAAAATCAGGTTTGAAATATACAAGTTTTTAGCACTCCCAAAATCACAAAGCTTGAGTTGTGAGTGAGAGGATCAACCGCAAAAAAAACCCCACTAAAAAGGTTAAAAAACATTGATTATTCCTTTAACATATAAAACAAGTGTTTTAAGCTTAAAAAGCTTACCAGAAGATTCTGTGGCTTCACATCTCTATGACAGACTCCAGGAACAGCATGAATGTAAGCTAGCCCTCGCGAATATCTCGCATAAAGTTCTAGATTGATTACTGATAACACAGTATATCAGGTATACAAGCTCTGACGTATAAAATAGATCAAACCTGATAGTATAAGCTTGACATAGATAAGTGGCATCCTCTGGTTTACGTTGTTGTAATGCTTCAGGACGCGGTACAAAGTTTCCGGTACATACTCCATGACAAGTTGAGGAAGAGCTCGTCTCTGCTCGTGGGAAAAGAAGCAGTGCTTCAAGGAAACAACATTGGGATGATCCATCGAACGCATCAGTTGCAGCTCCCGGTTCTTGTATCTCTATCCTGCAAGACCTCTTTATGGCGACAGTCTCTCCTGTTTCCAAACATTTGGCCTGACAAAACCAAATTCCGGTATTATAATCGGTATTATAAATCCCACAACACGAGAACAAAAAAGCTTCCGAAAATGTCGGGTAGGATCACATTCTACCTGGAAGACGATACCGAACGACCCGGTTCCACGACGCGCTCTGCCATATGCTGATCGTCTGTGCGGGAAAGAACAGAATGAACTTTTATCGAACTGTTCGGTTAAAATGACTCTTTTTTAAAAGATACTTGACACTCACCCTCTTTGGTTCTCCATTCTTGCCTCCGATGGTGGTCGAGATGATGTGTCCGGTGAGCGGATCGCTGACGTCGGTAACAGACGATTCCTGGAGCCAATTATCAAAATCATCAGTATTTTCAGCCATAAATCGCTCCGAAGAGGAGGATTAAAAAAAGAATACAAACCAATTATATATAGGAGAACAGAAAAAGCAGTTAAAGACTTTGGAAGGAAGCAATAGCTAGCTCAGACATAGCTGGTCGAACAAGAAACGTGGTCAAAGTGACTCAAGAATCAGACTTCGCCATTCTCCGCAAGCAATCAAGGAAAGGGTAAGAAAAGTAAGAAGGAAGCTCAACTGCCAAAAAGAAAAGTTCAAAACAAAAAAAAAAAAAAATGAGAAAGAAAAACCTAAAAAAATGGAGATCTTACAGATCCATAAGCTTATTTGAATGAATTTGAACAGAATAAAACCACAAGAATAATTAAAAAAACTCGAAGATTCCACGGATCTATGAGGAACTATGGAGGAGATCCAGCTCAAGAAACCTAGATTCAAAATATGATCCCAAAAAATTCCTACGAGAAATCTAGTTCCAGAAACCCTAGATTCAGATATGATCAGAGAATTCCAGCTCTAGAAACCCTAACAATTCCAGAATCGAAACAAAAAAATTCCCTCCAAATCAACAAACCCTAGAAATCCAGCTCCAGAAGACAGTATTATTATATACGGAGAATCTCCAGCTCTAGAAACACTACAAAAATCAACAATTCCGAATAGATCCAACAATTCGTCACATACCAAAGGCACGAGAATCTCGAACATCAAAGAAACAAACAAAATTAGTTCCAAATCGAAAAAAAAAAAACTAGAAAATGAAACAAATTCTAGACAGATCTAGATCTCACCTCCTTCTTGTTGATGATATTGGCACTGATATTGTTGGAATTTTCTTGCTCGATCTCCATCTCCATGACCGCTGAAAGAGAGGGAGAAAAAAGGAGGAGCTTGTTATTGATGATGAATAAAAGAGGAGGAGGAAGAAGAAGTACTCTCTCAACGACAGCGAGGGCATGTGGGGCTGCAGTCTTTCTCACAATACTCCCCGTCACTTTCAGCTATTTGCGTTTCCTCCCCTCTCCAAGCTCCAATTAATTGCTGGATCTATGGTTAGGTGCAAATAAAATTTAATTAATTGCTGGATCTATGGTTAGGTGCAAATAAAATTTAAGTAGGGGAGGTTTATGAAAGAGAGTCTTATTTATTACAGCCTTATATGGTCTTCTTCTCGGTCAAAGGACTCAAAAGTGGAAGGAAATTGTTTTATTTTATTTTAGTACCAAGTGTTAAAAATACAGAAATTTTCATACAGAGTAAAAAAATTTAAGAAAATTGTAAAAAAAGTAATAAGTTTGAAAAAATTGCACTTGGGGTAAGAAACAACATCATCGATGGCGTGTGCCCGATTGGAGAGGAGCAGCCACCACACGCCATGGGAGATGGCCTGTCCCCTGCACACGCATGGGGGATGGCCAATCCTCACGCGAGTCCACCATCACACGCCATGGGGGATGGCCTATCCCGTGGCCCCACCACCACACGCCATGGGGATGGCCTATCCCCGTGGCCCCACAACCACACGCCATGGCGGATGGCCTATCCCCTGGCCCCACCACCACACGCCATGGGGGATGGCATATCCCTGAATGCACACCCACCTGCACATGGCGTGTGTGAGGGGGCATGCATCATGGCGTAGGCCATGGATCATGGCGTGTGCGGGACAACCATGGATCATGGCGTGTGCGGCGGGCTGGGATGTGGCGTGGGGTCCTGGCCATCACATCATGGCGTGTGCGGGATAGGCCATGGATCATGGCGTGCGAGGGGGCCTGGCGTGGGGACCTGGCCATCACATCATGGCGTGGGGGATAGGCCATGGATCTGGCGTGTGACCACTGCACGCCACCAATGATGTAGTTTCATTACCCCAATTGCAATTCCAGCAAACTTGTTACTTTTTTCGCAATTACGTTAAAATTCTTCACTCTATATGAAAATTTCTGAAAAAAATATTTTTTTGTTAGAAAAGTTTTAAACTGTTCTATATATATTTTTAGTGTTTTATTTCTTATATGTTTTATTTTATGTTTAACTTGCTATCCTATGTCTTCTCATTATATCACTTAATAATATTTTATTAATTTAAAAAAATGGACATCTACATGTTCTATTCATAGTAGTGTGAATACCTTTTATTTTTTTATTTGTGGTCTTTCTTTATTATTTTCATGTTTATGTGGAAAAAAAATTGTATTCTTTTATATTTTGACGAAAAAATATACTTAATTTATACAAATAGTTGGCATCTAAATTGTTCATCATTTAAGAATTTATCTATACATTTAATGTAAAAAATGTGCATGTTTTTTAAAATTCTATTGTACAAGTATTTGAACAGGACAGCATTATATCCAACTTAAGAAGTGGTAGATCCAGCGTAAATCCATAACTATGGGTTGTTTGGATAGGTGCAACTCCACTCGTAGGAAGCGTAAAATGATTTTTGTCTATTTAAAGTGAAATGTGTATTTTTTTGAGTTGTATGCTAGTTTGTATGCTAAAATTGGCTTTCAATTTCTAGATACATGATATTTTTTTAATTGAAGTTTGCAAATTCACACTTCCGTGTTTTGATGTTAAATATAAATAATGTGAAAGAAAAAAGACATAACAATAAGAAAAAAATTTAATTGTATATTATTTGTAATGATTTATTAATAGTAATTATTTAACTTTTTAAATTAAGTCTTAACAGTTAATACCATAAAAAAATTTACTAAATAAGTTAATATATTATAATAATATTAGTGTGCACTGTTGTTACTTAGTTTAACTATCTAATATTATCTAAAAATTATTATTATTATTTCATAATATGAGTAAATAAAATAAGTTAGTAACAATTATTTAACAGTAATTAGTATATTTAGTTACTTACTAGTATTAATAATATAATTATTTTATTCAATATTAGTAACAACTTTCATTATTACTAAATGATTTTAATTAGTTAGTTAGGTAATTAGTATTAACTATTTAATATATTTAATACTAATTAGCTAAATAACTAGTACTATTATTTAATTTAGTATTTTTATTATATTAAATGAAAAAATTTCAATTTGTTAGTTAAATAATTAGTATTAATTATTTATTTAGCAATAATTAATAATAAATTTAAATAATAGTATTATTTATTTACTTTATTTTATATTAATTTATTTTATTTATACTAAAATTTTGATTCTTATACGTACTAATATTTTATTTTATTTGATATAAGAATTTTTTAATTATTTATCTAATATTAAATTATTACTAGCTATTTAATAATAATTAGTTAATTTATTTAAAACAATCCGTACAAGTACAATTATTTAATTTAAAATTAGTACTAAGTTTCTAAAATTATATTAAATTAGCACAAACTGTCACTTCTTTGCACTTTTGCCTAAACATGGATAAAAGTGGAGATGCCCTTCTTTATATAAGACAAGAGGGGACAATAAGAAAATAAACTCTTAAGTTCACGTCTACTCCTTCATATTTAACCAAACAGTGAAAGTGTGAAAGTAGCTCAAATATATCCACTTTTATCCACTTACAACCATCTAAACAGACTATAGTACATAATGTCAAAGTTTTGGATGCGAGTCCTACAAATATAAGCTATAGGTTCGATCCGAGTTTCTACGTACAAAGATTCTAGCTACGAATTATGAACTCTCCAAAAGTGTTGACCGTGTTGTGTCGGACACGTATTGGATATTGCGTAATACTCCAAAATACTATTTAATTTACATCAAATTATACGTGCAACAAAATTATAATAGAGATCCGAAACTTATGGATATTCACTACAATTTAATTATACAAAATTAATCAAAAAATCTTATAATTCACGTACTTGGAAACTTGTTAGGCAGACTAATTGATAATTGCGTAGGACTTTTGTGGACATGGATCGGTTCGACCTCTGGAAATTGGACACTATATGTACAACGTAGGATCCGGGTCCAGATATAGTAAAATCAAGTCATCATTTTTTTCACCACCAAAAACTAATAAGAATGTTCGTCATTCAACTCAATGGTTACATGTCATTTTACTTAGTGGGGTGTTCACCAACTACTCCCAGGTTTAGGTTGGGTAAAAATGTCACGTGTCATCCTTTGAGTGGAATGATGAATATCCCTACTAGTTTTTGGTGGGTGAACAAAATAGACTCATGAAACAGAGTCGAACCTAGTACCAAGTCCAAGTGATCCTTTTTTTTAGGCATTGTATATATTGTAAGACTCAAATATATAATTTTGAGATATATATGAGGGAATGAATTTTTTGATGTTTTGGAGGTTTACATCCAATACTATAAACAACCTAGGGGGGATATGTTAGGTTCAGGTGGGCTAATCGTCGCGGCCTCATATGAAATAAAAACCAAAAAAACATATGAAAATATATAAATTATTTTTGGGGGAGCTGGAGTCCACCTTAGCTCTAAGTGCTTCTGCCTCTAATCGTAATTATAACGCAATATATTTTTACCATATGTAAATATTATAATAATTATACTATCACATAAGTTTGTATTCTTACTAACACAATATATTTCAACCATATGCATATGTTATTGTTGGTGTTTTTGCTTGTTGTGTTTTGCTTTAGAAACTAGAAAGATATCCCACATTGAAAAAGCCAAATGGATGGTATCTCTATATAAATTTTGCTTGTGTTGGAGATCACATGAAGTGTGGAGAGGCACATGGGTGCCATGTGGGGGCATTTTCTAGTGGAAAGAAGGCTAAATCAACAAATAAGCAATAATGCTTTTTGTTATACTCATGGGATAATTCTCTTGTGGAGCTAAGCTCCGAAGGGGCTTAGCGACTCGGGCTCAAGGGCGTAAAGTGGTATTTTGTTGGCACACTTAGCACGTTAGCATCGGCACAAGGCACACAGTTGATGCGCTCGTGCCGTGCTGTGGGGCTGCGGCGCGTAGGTGCTGCGGCACTGGGCGTGCAGGGCTGGGCACTGAGCGTGCAGGTGCTGCGGGGCTAACGGCCCGCAGCTGCTGGGCACGGAGCGCACAGATGCTGCGGGGCTACGGCCCGCAGCTGCTGGGCACTGAGCGCACAGATGCCGCGGGCTTCGCAGCTACGCGCACAGGTTGACAGGAGTGGCTATGGGGCTATAATGTGGCTGATTGGAAGATTTGAGCGGTTATAGAAAGATGAGTTAATTGATCATATCCATTTTTGTGGATTTGAATTTAATTCATTCAAATCTTTCTATTATTCGCTCCTATCTTTTCGCAATCAATTACGGCCAGGAATAGGTTTAGGGTTTCGACCCTTCTCTATAATACTCTTTTCATGCCTTCATTAAGGACTTACGCCAAAATAAAGAGACGAGAGAGAAGTGATGCCGCTGCCATTGAAGTCCGAAGGAGTTCTTCGAGTTCGTAAAGGAGGTGATAGCGAGCGTTCCAGAATTTATTCGAACTTGTTGGTTCCGGGAGCAGATCGCAATAGGACGAATCTTGCTTTGAGCAACGGTGATCTTCATCACCCTAGCAAAGTCGTTGCACAACTCCGTTGAAAACGATTATTCATATCGTTGCATCAACTCTGGTTGAGAGCGATTTTTTATCTCGTTGTATCAACTTTGGTTGAGAACGAGTATTAATCTCTCTTAGGAGAACGAATTTTTTGTCTCTCAGGAAATAAGATTCGTAATTCCATTTTTCATCAAAGATCTGTTTCGGGAATAACAATCTCAAAGCAACATTCAGGTCCGATGGAGAACAACCATGCACAACTTCTCGATACAACTTTTAAACTTGAGAATGTTTAACGGGGAGCATTTCAATATCTGGAAGAGAAAGTCAGCCTCAATCTTAAACTCATGAGCGCGACTATGTGTTGACATCCTGAGCCTTTTATTCCAGAGGGTGAAAATGCTCAAAGGGTTGCTGAGTCACGCTTTTGCAGTCAAGTGGAGATGGATAAAAACCTCTACTAGTTGTCGATCCGACCTCCATGGAAATCTCTAGCGTAGTCATTGTCGACCCGCACCCGGATATTCGGGTACGAGACATGGGCCAACGCCCAGCCTACGCCGCAGTATCGACGGTAGAACGCTGTCAAGTACCCATGACTATCTATAACATCTAGGTGGTATATATTAACAATATGTACTCCAATCACAAATCTAAGGATAAGAGTAATAAGAGATAACAGTAATATCACTGAAATGAATCTAAAACCTACAGAGATCATAAAGACAAACAATTATGGCAAACAAATCTATCTCAAATCCACCAATGTATACGTATCGAGCAACTCCAGCCCGACTCGAATACGTAAACGCTGTCACGGTTATGGTATACTGCCAAATCATGGCAAACAAATCTATATCTCAAATCCACAATAAGTATACGAAACATGAATGAACACTATGGGTCGTGTCTGCAGCCCACTAGCATAAATGTCCGATAAGACTCAAAGAATATAACTAGAGTCTCTAAAATGAATCAATAAACAGGATAACTCGTGATAAGGAATGTACAACACGAAAGGATAACAAACATAATAAAGATACCTGAATCCCACAAGAATCGCAAATCCTCCGCCATCCAGAACCACTAGCTAACTCCATGCAATCGCTAAATCTGAAAAGATCATCAGGTCCTCAGAGGACTTAGCAAGATACATAATATACATGCCTATCTAACAGTTTTATCATGCGCAGAGGATAAACAAGAAAACAGGAACACGACAAATGACCACGAACACTAGAACAACTACGTATAAATGAACTATCGAGTAAACATGAACACGAGATCAATGGAAGAACCAAACACTCATCCCGAGTGTGGACTCACGGGTTTGAACTAAGCACTAACCCTCGTCCCGAGTGTGCACTCTCTGGTTAGTTCACGGCAAGGCACCCTCGTCCCGAGTGTGGACTCTCTGGTGCAAGTACTACATCCTCGTCCCGAGTGTGGACTCTCTGATGTAAACACCCTCGTCCCGAGTGTGGACTCTTTGGTGCAAGTCAAGTCAACACCCTCGTCCCGAGTGTGGACTCTCTGGTGCAAGTCAAGTCAACACCCTCGTCCCGAGTGTGGACTCTCTGGTACAAATAATCGACATCCTCCCCGAGTGTGGACTCACGGATGTAAACAGATCAAGAAAATACCCTCGTCCCGAGTGGACTCTCTGGTGCCAAGAAAACAATATCAAGGATTTAGCAGTTCAATTACACGTACTCGTTCTATAACATGACCCAAGCAAGGTACTGACGAGAACTCCAAGTGTGAACCACATGACCAAACATGAACACGGGTATATGCAGTAAAAACAACTCAAAGGAATATAATACGAAAAGCATATGTCCATAAACAATAAAAACTGGGAAATGAAATACAATGCATGTAAATAAAACTGTAGAGGAAGGCAAGGTATACTTGCATGGTGGTAGCGCAAAGAACCAATAAGATACCGTCAACTGGTACGCCATAAAGTCCAAAATCCACAAATGTCTCCGAAAGCTGAAACAGACATCGCCAACATTCTAAGAATAGTCAAATTAGCTACGATTGTCTGTCCTTAAGCCCAATTCTGGACACAGGGGTAAATGGTAATTTCGGGCAAAAAGGTATCCGCTATTGGATCCGCTTTGCACCAAAAGTGTGCCAGAGTCAACGATCTCTAAAGTCATCAAACTACATGTCTATGAATCCAATTTTTCGATACGAACCCAACCGTATGTCCAATTGTGGATTCCGGTGGGCCGTGCATAAAATCGCCTGTTGAATCGGACCGTAGGGACCGCAAAACGGTGATCCGATCAACTGTCACAGAATCGGACCAAACTTAGCATACAGGACCAAAAAAATGATACGGTCCTGTTGGCATAAGTTTCGTCCGATCTGACGAGAGTGCACTAAGTAATTGGGAAATTTACACAAAAGTCGATACGGTAAATTTCGACGGATATGCATCAAATTCGTCGTGCACACGCGACCAATTTGAATTCCGTCCAAGCCCACACGTCCACGAAACCATTACGCACCTTTCGATGCTTTCGGTTCGCGACCACGTCGCCCGGATTGGCGGAACGCACGTCGTATCGAGGGTTTTCGTGATTTTCAAAACAGGTTTTTCTGTAACTTTACAATCCAATTACTCATTATACTGTGAACGAAAAATTAATCTATCCGAAGGGTTTTGTTGTCCTACATACTGTCCAAATAATTGTTCAATTAGAATTCTAATTTGGTCATTGGTTTGACCAGAGTCGGCCTTCCAACATAGGCATTTGGACTGGGTTTGTTCTGTTTGCAAGCAGGTTTTTCGTCGACTTCGAGTCGACCTCTTTTCGAATCTGGATCGACTCAGTACAAACCAGATAGGTAGGTTCCTAGAGGGTTATATGGGTTGTCCGTAGGATTTTACGGAATTGAAATCGATGAACTGTATGCTTAGTAATCTAGTCGGGAACATGGTTACCTCGACGATGTGTTGCTGTCGCTGCTGTGTTCCTTGCGCGCGCGCTGTGCCTCCGTGCGGCCGTGGCCACGCGCGGCGGTGGCGCCGACGGTGGGTGGCACGTCCCGGGTCGGGGAGGCTGTCGGCGTGTGTTAGGGTTTCTTTTCGAGAGTTCTTCCTTTCGATAACATCCCAAACTCTATTATACTCAATCGAGGGGGGGTCGGCACTGTGCTGAGTTCGTGAAATTACTCGGGTCTGTGGGCTGGCTGAGCCTGGTATGGGTTGCTACTACTTGTGTGGTTCGGCCTATTGGTTTGGCTGGGATTTTATGACTATTATTATTTGTTTTCTTATTCTTATTTAACAACTAATGTATATATATATTATATATATACACATATATGTATACATATATATATATTTATATATATACACATATACTAATATACATTTATACATACATACATACATATTTACACCCATGTATATATATATTTACTTATATCTATATATCTAAAACTATATATAATATAATATATATATATATATATATATATTAATATATTTTATTATATATATATATATATATATATATATATATATATATATATATATCTATATATGTACATATACATATAATACGATTATATATATACACATACGTGTATACATTCAAATATAAGGAATAAAATATTCTAAATACAATTTATAATAGAAATACAATACTTAAATCTATATACTAAAAATTCACATAAATCAAATACAATGATATTTTATATATATAAGCCTAATTTGCCATATATCATAAATACGCTTCTATATATATATATCGCTATCGGGTCACTAAATTAGAATAGTGATACGACATACGTCTATATGGACGCCTTTGGTCTCACTACGAGCCTACACGGGATTGGGTTGGGTTCGGGTCAGTTTGGTGCGACCGAGTCTTCTAAAAAAAATAATCTAAATATTAAATAATTAAAACGTCTTTAGAGGTTAAGTCGCAACTTGGCCTGGTTTTCCTAGTTAGGACACACTTATGGCTGGGACTCTCTTGGCATGGCTAATACACTAGTCAAGGCACGCCGCTGCACTATCCGTGCCATGATTCCTAGTCGTCTGGTACTTCAAAACTCAACTATGGCTAAAGTCATCTACCGTAATAATTAACAAAATAATTATTTATAAAAATCTAAAATTACTATTTAAATCAAATAAATAAAATTTTCAAAAAATTTTCGGAAAGAGGAGCTACAAATCTACCCACCTTAAAATAATTTCGTCCTCGAAATTCTAATTCATAACTATTCTTTAAAATTCAAAAGAAAGTCTACTTTTACTTAATCCCTTGAATTTAAATTCCTCAAAAAGTGTATATCCTTCTCCCAGCCATTTGTAACCACGGAACCTCGAGGACTTCTACCCACCTTTGGTCATACTACTCCTCAAAATACGGTCACTAAAATCTTATAATCTTCTAACTAGTTGCTATCAATCCTTCCAACAGGTATCTAGGGCATATGGCATCTATAATCCCTCATATCTATCAAACAACCAAACAACCAAATATTCAATAATCAAGCAATATTATATTATAACTTAAGAATTTTTGATAAATCCTAGACAGCACGATCGTTCGTCACCCTGAAATAGGAAGGGACGAGAATCAATGGTACGGAAAGCAAGGAAGTATATCGAGAGCAAATATAGTTTTCAATGACGTAGAGAATTTCTAGGAGAATTTTCAAGGCAGAGTGGATTGAGATTCCTAAGGTTTAGTCATATTCGCAGGCTCGTACCAACACAGTTACATAACCGGTACGATATGCTCTGACCTGCATGGGCCACCAAAACATGAATGTGTCGGAGGCATAAACCGACAACGAAATATGAATCTAAATAAGAAAGAATGGCCTATAGTTCCCAGAAACAACTCACTTTAAATGGAACCTCGACATCTGTCACAGCTAGCATCATCCTGTAGTCCAATAATATGGGGCATAACAATCCTAATATTTGTTAACGTATCCAGTCAGGATTGGAACGAGCACATCAACTAACAATAGTTCACAAGATATGACAAAAGCTACAAGACTGTAAATAGAGTATATACAAGGAATCATGAAATATACATGTGATATCATGGCAAGGTAAGCTGTAAATCTAAAGCTAGAACAAGGCAAGTAAAACTGATCATGGCATGTACAAGAATCAAGAATTATCTATCTAAGTGTGTGAGTACTAGTTTCAACATGTGGTCGGCTTAGGTCAGCACAAGGTCTAATGATCTAGCCAATCATACGTGGAGTGTAAGATTGGCATTCACAAGATCTACAAGGAATATATAAGGCGGATAATGACCACACATCTACACTAATACTTTCCGCCCTTGACTAGTATAGTGTATCCAACCATTACATCATGACACAAGATTCTTCGAGAAGGTAGCAATTCTCCTCGAAAATCGTGTCTACACAATGCACAAGGAACAAGGCAAGACTTGCACAATATATACCAAGGAATAACATCTCGTGCCGGGATCCAGACAAATACCAATCCGTATGAACAATATGTCAAGAACAAGTATATGTTGGCCCATTGGTTATATGGTCAACCTGATTTTAATAATTGATCAAACTCTGTCTCGATATATGAAGCTAGTCAGGATGTATCGGACTCTTGGACATGATCAAGAACAACTATCTACACAGTTCAAGACTGAAGCTATGTTTGCCTGTTCGAGTCTGTATTTCCTTTGAGCAATGTATTTTCATTTTATTGAGTCTAGGAATACGTTGTACACCGAGTCGTACTGGCAAATAGTCTATTCCAAAATGTTTTCAAATTTAAAATCCTTTGTTTTGAAAAACATTCTTTAAACAAAAGCTTCAAAAAGGTTTTCAAAAAGGTTTTCAAAAATCATCAAAAACTAATTTTTAAAACCTAACCTAACCCTGACAGAACTCGGCCAGAGTTCGGCCAGAGTTCGGCCAGAGTTCGGTTGGTGGCCGTTTGATTTTTGAATTCTCTGGAACTTGGTCCTCCTGCAGTTGCGAATTTGACCGAGATTTTCTCATCGAGTTCTGTCCGAATTCTGCCCGAATTCTGCCAGAATTCTGTCTTTGGAATTCCTATAAAGAGAAGGATTTCGATCATTTCAACTCACCTATCACTTTCAATCTTCTCTCTATCTAAAACTTTCAGTCTTCCAAAGAGTTTTTCTTGAGCTTTAAATTTCAGATCCCAAGCCAATTACAATCCTCTAGTCGATTTGCCAGTGTGGTGCGGTCTAGAAGTTTCTGAGAGATTGTAATCAGAAGGCTTGATTGAAGAATACCTCTTCACATTTGAAGTTGGACGAGTTCTTCGTATCAAAGCTCGCGTTGTAGAAGTTGCAAGGACTTCGTAAGAAAACTTGCGGTTTTGCCAATAGTGGATTCAACTGGTAGCAAGAGTTCTACCGACGGATTAGTCCTCAACAAGGGAAACCAGTATACATCGCTGTCTTTGCGTTTGCTTTCTTATCTCTGCCTTTACTTTACTTAGTTGTGATTATTATTCTGTGATCTTGCTGCTAACATTTTTTTAATTAGCAATATTCCGCTGCCTACTCTATTCACCCCCCTCTAGAGTATTGTGCTTTACGATTTTGTTCCTACAATTGGTATCAGAACGGGTGTTACAGGTAAGCAAGGTAATATTACAATTTTTTATTCATTAATTAATTGTTATATAGATCACAGCACAACACATAGCAACTGTGAAATTCACAAGTGAAGGCCAGGCCACAAACAGACCTCCACTGTTTGATGGTACGAACTATACCTATTGGAAAACACGGATGAGTTTCTTCTTGAAATCTCTTGACTTTGATTTATGGTCTATTGTTATTGATGGCTATCAAAAGCCACCTCGTATAAATGTTGATGGAGTTTTAGTTGAAAACCCCGTAGCAGATATACAGAGGAGGAAAGAAAAAGGCCAGTCTTGACGCACGTGCTATTAACGCTCTATTTTGTGCTTTAGACAGAACTGAATTTAACAGGGTGTCTACTGCACAACGGCTAATGAAGTATGGAAGCTACTTGAAGTCACACATGAAGGCACGACTCAAGTCAAAGAATCTAAAGTCAGCAGACTTACTCAAAGTATGAGGTGTTCAAGATGAAGCCCAACAAAACAGTTACTCAGATGTTCGAAAGATTCTTAGATATTGTAAATCCTTTGTCCTCCCTAGGCAAAGAGTACAGTAACCATGAAAAGATTCACAAACTCCTGCGAGCACTTACCAAGAACTGGATTCCAAAGGCTACTGCAATCATTGAAGGGAACGACCTCACAACTATGTCCCTCGAAGTACTCATGGGTAAGCTACTCACTCATGAACTGGAGCTACAAGATTTTGAAGAGCCTGCACCAAAGGAGAAGACGATCGCTTTCAAGGCTCGCACAGAAAAGCTGCTGAAGGTGACTCAGACAGCAGTGATTCTGATGCTGAAGATCAAGCACTCCTAGTAAGGAAATTCAAGAGATTCATGAGACATGAGAAGAGAGCCAAAGAAAACAACAGCAACACTGGTATCAAGATGATGCTGTCTGCTATGGCTGCAAGAAGAAGGGACACATGAAGAAAGATTGTCCTACAAACTCATCATCAAGCAAGAAGAGCAACAGGTATAAAAAGGGACCTGAAGAGATCAACATCTAGGAGATATGCCAACACCAGCATATGGCATGAAAGTGAAGCCAGCGACTTAGAACGAACAATCAGAAGACGCTGCAAACGTATGCTTTATGGCATCCGATCAGGTACCTACTGAACCTGTAGTTGATACTTATGACTTCACCTTTGAGCAATTAGGAGATGCCTTCAGTGAACTGATGACTGATTACAGGAAACTGCGTAGCAAGTATCAGACCTCTAAGAAGGTACTCAAAGAGTACAAAGGTGAAATAGAGACTTATCGACCTACTAGCTGAGGTTAGAATTAATGTTAGTGAGTCCGGTGAGCTTTCTTCAATAAGCTCTTATTACACGAGATTACCAAGTCATCTGAAGAGAAAGACAAAGTTATTGACCAACTCAAGAAAGAACTTTCTAAAGAGAAGAAAAGTCTTCAAAGTGCACAAATCAGAATGGAAGCACTCACTTCTGATTATACTAAGTTGTATGACACTTCCAAAAGATTGGAAATTAGGTTAGGAAAACAGCCTGAGACTGCTGCTTCCTTCCCTAACACGTGTCACTTACCGAAAATCCGAAACATTCCCAAGCCAAACACTGTCAGACCTAACCCTATCAAACCTTTACCCCAAAAGGTTAAGCCCAAACAGGATTATAGGTATGCTTTCTCTATACTAGAAAACCTAAACCTACCAACCATGCACACCACTCAGCTTTCAACACTCGACATGCAAAATGTCATTATTGTGGCCTCATTGGTCATATTTCATCTGCATGTAGAATCAGAAAGCTTGTTGATTTAAATATTTATGCTTGGATACCAAAGGCTAACATTTCAGGACCCTACAAGAAATGGGTACCAAAAGTTTCATCTGCAAACTGTTTTGTAGGTGGAACACCTTTCACATGCTAGAAGCAAATGGATCCTCGACAGCGATTGTTCACGGCATATGACCGGTGACGCTACACTATTTGCAACACTGTCGAAGAAAAAGAAGGAAGGCTATGTCTCCTTCGGTAATAACTTGAAAGGGTACATTATTGGTATCGGTGATGTTGGTAAGTCTCCATATCCGTTATTAAGGATGTCTGTCTGGTTACCGAGTTGAAACATAATCTACTCAGCGTAAGTCATCTACCTGATCATGGTATGGCATCAACTTTGGCAAAGACAAATGTACTATAGTTGATAGCTCAACTGGTAGTACTATCTTTGAAGGTATCAGGAAGACAACATATATGTTTTCTATTTGTTGGAAGAAACTAACATTTCAGGTAGATGCTTAATGGCTAAAAGTGATGAGAGTCACTGTGGCACATGAGACTCGGTCACACAAATATGGATACAATATCAAGATTATCCACAAAGAAGCTAGTACACGGTTTACCGGACATTACATTCAAGAAGGATTCGGTATGCAGCCAATGTGAAAAGAACAAAGCTACCAGATCCACATTCAAGTCAGTAAACGCAGTATGTACTACTAGACCTCTACAATTGCTTCATATGGACTTATTTGGTCCTAACAGAGTTGCTAGCCTCGGAGGTAAACTTTATGCTTTTGTAATTGTAGATGATTTCTCTAGATACACGTGGGTATACTTCTGACACGCAAGAATGATGCATTATCCGAATTTGTCGCCTTTTGCAAGAAAGTTCAGAATGAAAAAGGTTACATGATCACTCGTATTAGAAGCGATCATGGTGGCGAATTCGAGAATGCAGAGTTTGAGCAATTTTGTGACACACACGGTTTTGTTCACGAGTTCTCCTGCCCTAGGACTCTACAACAAAATAGAGTTATGGAACGTAAGAACAAAACTCTATCCGAAATGGCCAGAGTAATGTTAAACCAGTTTAGTCTACCCAAATATTTCTGGGCTGAAGCTGTCAATACAGCTTGTTTGTTCTCAATAGAGTTCTAATTCGACCCAATTCGAAGAAAACTCCATTTGAGTTATGGTTTGATAGAATTCTTTCTGTTTCATATTTTAAAATATTTGGTTGTAAATGTTTTATTCTTAATACAAAGACAATTTGAGAAAGTTTGATGAAAAGGCCGATGAAAGTATATTTTTAGGTTATGCGGCCAAGAGCAAAGGATACAGAGTCTTCAACAAACGAACATGATCATCGAAGAGTCAATCAACATCACTTTTGATGAACTGAATCAAATGACTATCGATGACAATGACGAAGATCCAACTGTACCAAGCTCAACAACAGCTGATCTCAACCAAGCTCGGCACTAGCTGATCCTCCTAGAGAAGATCCAGGAACCAGCTACCTTCAGAGTCTGCCGAAAAGATTAAAATTTACGGCTGATCATCCAAAGGATTTGGTAATTGGTGACATTACCAAAGGTGTAAGTACTCGTACATCAGTAGATATTGTTTCTAGTGTTGCATTTATTTCACATCCAACTGTACCAAGCTCAACAACAGCTGATTCTCAACCAAGCTCGGCACTAGCTGATCCTCCTAGAGAAGATCCAGGAACCAGCTACCTTCAGAGTCTGCCGAAAAGATTAAAAATTTACGGCTGATCATCCAAAGGAGTTGGTAATTGGTGACATTACCAAAGGTGTAAGTACTCGTACATCCAGTAGAGATATTGTTTCTAGTGTTGCATTATTTTACAGCTAGAACCCAAAACTATTGATGAAGCATGTAGTGATAGTTTTTGGATAGATGCTATGCAAGAGGAATTAAACCAATTTGAACGGAATCAAGTTTGGGAACTTGTTCCCAAGCCTATTGATCGTCCGGTCATTGGCACCCGTTGGGTATTCCGAAATAAACTTAATGAGAATGGTTTAGTGACTCGTAATAAGGCTCGACTCGTAGCTTAAGGATACAATCAGGAAGAATGTATCGACTACGATGAGACTTATGCCCCAGTTGCGAGATTAGAATCCATTCGCATGTTATGTGCATTTGTATGTTTTCATAATTTCAAATTATTTCAAATGGATGTAAAGAGTGCATTTTTAAATGGTTTTATAAAAAAAGAAGTTTTTGTAGCACAACCTCCAGGTTTCACAGATTCTAAAAACCCTGATCATATTTTCAAGTTGAAGAAAGCTTTGTACGGTTTGAAACAAGTCCCTCGTACTTGGTATGATCGTCTAAGCTCTTTTCTACTTAACAACGATTTTTCAAAAGGCAAGGTTGACACTACACTTTTATTAAGTCCTTTAATGGTAAGCTTCTTTTAATACAAGTCTATGTAGATGATATCATATTTGGATCTACTGATGAATCTCTGTGTCAAGAATTTTCTAAGTGTATGCAGAATGAGTTTGAGATGAGCATGATGGGAGAGCTAAAATTCTTTCTCGGACTGCAAATCAAACAAACTGACAATGGGACGTTCATAAATCAAGCCAAGTATACAAAAGATTTGCTAAAGAAGTTCGATCTGGACAATGTCAAACCTATTGGCACTCCGATGGCAACTTCAACAAAGCTTGATATTGATGAACAATGCAAGCCGGTCGACACACGTAAGTATCGAGGTATGATCGGTAGTTTACTTTATTTAACTGCTAGTCGTCCAGATATTATGTTTAGTGTTTTCCTGTGTGCACGTTTTCAAGCTAATCCAAAGGAATCACATCTGTGCGCAGTTAAGCGTATCTTTCGATACCTTAAGGGCACTTCTTCTGTTGGCTTGTGGTATCCCAAAACTAAGTCCTTTAACCTTACTGGTTATTCGGATGCAGATTTTGCCGGATGCAAAGTTGATAGAAAAAGTACCAGTGGCACATGTCATTTCTTAGGCAAAGTTTTAGTCTCATGGTTTAGTAAAAAGCAAAATTCTGTAGCCCTATCAACAACAGAGGCTGAGTATATCGCCGCAGGACGTTGTTGTGCTCAGATTTTGTGGATGAAACAAACCTTGGAAGACTATGATTTATTTTATACACATATTCCCATTTTCTGTGATAACACGAGCACTATTAATTTGACTTAGAATCCTGTATGTCATTCTCGTACAAAACATATCGAGATTCGACATCATTTCTTAGAGATCATCATCAAAATGGAGATATTGACCTTGTATACATAGATACTGAGAATCAATTAGCTGACATTTTCACAAAACCTCTAGCAGAAGATCGTTTCAATTATTTACGTCGAGATTAGGAATTTTGGACGTCAATAATATTAATTGATTTTATTTTATGATTTTATTTCAATATGCAAAAACTGTGTTAGAGACAAGCCAATAAAGAGTCTGTCTGTCACCACAACTACGGTTGAAGCGAAGCGGTACTTAAGAGTTCCCCGGTGAACCTCTGCCAGCTGGGACAGTACTCCTACAGCTAATCTGAAATAATCGCTGTGTAATGATATTTAATCTATAAAATAATATTAATTATGTTAATTGAAGGTTGAAATTACTAATCTTTGAAGTAAATATTTGAAATGAGTCAATGAAAAAGAAAGTGTTCCAAACCAAACCCAGGCAAATTCGGCCAGAAGTCGGACCGAATTCGGCCCGAGTTCGGTTGAGGGTGTCAGGTTATATAACCAGAACCCGAGAGCCTTTCTTCCTCATTGCTTCTAAACCACATCAACAGCAGCAAGCAGCCGCGCAAGGAGAACCCCAAACCCTAGTTCTTTATCACTCCCTCTCCTCCAATCCAAGTGGTGAAATCAATCCAAACTTTGGATTCGTGAGGAGTTCTTCATTCTCTACAACATACTCCGATCTCGGGAGGTATAACTCCTTGTTTCCTCTCCGTTCAATTTCGTGTTATTTCTTTATTTTCAAATGGCACTTAAGGGATTCAACCCCTTTAAGAGGAAGAAGACAACCAACCCAAGTGAGGAAGGTTCATCTTCGGATCCACCCACTAATTCTCTATTTTCGCCAGTCCAATCTAGCGACGGCGCATTCGACGGGTTTTACTTTCAAACCCTAAACCAAGCCTTACTGTGGTATGGAGACTTCTCCATGAGATCCATATGCACAGGCGCACCCATCAAGTGGACTATATTCCTGATCATCGCCATTTCTTTGAGGCATTAGGGTTACAGCATTTTGTTAAACTCTGTTTTCCTCGTAGCAACTAATGCCATTAGACTGTTTTACTGCAATATCATATTAAACACTTTTGATGTAAGCACACGTGTTGGAGGATTAGATATCAATTTCAATGATGTTCTCTTAGCGGAGATCCTTGGTATTCCCAACGAAGGTGAACCGCTTGTTGATATCACTGAGTTTGATTTCCCCGACGGCACAACACTTACTAGTTTCAAAGCTGAACTTTGGGCACCTGATAGAGTTCGCTCTGGAAAGTTCAAGGCAAACAACCTGAACTTGTTTAATTATGAATTGCACCGTATCATTTATTCCACTCTCCTTTCGAAATCTACTTCGAAGGATGATGTCACGTCTCTTGAACTATCTGCTATGTATCACATTCTTAAGGGGATTCCATTTTCTGCCCCTATGACCATTATTCAGATGATGGGACGTTGTCGGGCAAGAGATAGAAATCTCTCTTATGCGATGATTCTCCCACGCATCTTTCAGCGTTTCGACATTGACTTATCTACTTGTGCTCAAGACCCTGAGCCCAAGGTTGTCACGCCCCAGAACCAGAATACTGGAGAGTGGGGGCAGACATAGCCAGCTACGTATATTGAAGTGCAACCCACCTCGCTATACGGTCACGGCAGTCTAGATACATGAGGGTTTAACTACAAGCCAGCAGTCTCTTAAGGTCATGAACAAGCCTATTGTCTCAATCACAAGCAAGTAAGTAAGAGTTACAAGATGTATGATCATTAAATATACAATAGTAAGGCATCCCAAACATTACATATTCAGCTGATCATGAAGCTAGTTATTACAAAATGTCAGGACTAGCAAGAGTTTAGTCATACATGATCAACCCTAGGATCCGTCAATCATGTTACAGCCCGTAGGCAGACAGTAAATAAGTGCAATCGAGCTAAACATGTGCTCGTCGGCTAAACGCCTCAAAGAATATGTTTACAATAAAGTGGGAGATCAAAAATAAACCCACTCGTTGCCAGGGTTCCGTCTAGTGGCCACCATCTGGCTGGAAGGTCGGTAGATCCTCTGGAGTTGCTCCGAAATCTGGCCATACAAAACCAGCTGGGTCAGACCCCAGAAAGAGCAAGTACCACATAGGAGGCTTCACTTAGGAACTAAAACCAGCAATTAACACAATAGAAAGTAATAAATAGTAAAACTGAAGAAAATATAACATCACGAGGATATACGGTAAGATAACTATGGGACCATTCAGATAACCAGGTTACAATCCTTAAACCAAACAAGGACCGGGATTGTAACCCTTCATCTGAACCGAACTTGGTTTCTCCCATTTATCAGCAGGGTAATGTAAGAAAATCAGGACATGTAACAATTTATACAGGATCAAGACTGGACAGATTATTCCCATTCAATCAATCACGGCCACGCAATGAGTACGGCTTGATACTTTAACTAACTAGGGTTATCACAGGCCTAGTTACTAGCAAGATGCAATAAGATTATTCCACAGCCACAAGCCCTACAGACCATCCAGGTTACCCGGGTTGAAAGATTAAGGTTGAATTCAGGTGGGTACATCGTCCAGGAAACGCATGTACCCTTAGGTAGCTTAAAGGGTGCAACACATGACAGTGTGCTGGAAATGTGCCCTACTCGACGGCAGGCTACAGATCCCAGGGCGCGCCCAGGTAACGGAATTACCTGTAGCTGGGAAATCTCTTCATGACTACTGTGTAATTCTAGTTATTAACCTTAGTCCATTTTAGTAGGTACTCCTGACCGTGGTACTCAGGAGTCCCATCCTAGACATGATGCAAGACAGGACTGGTTTATTTATACAAGTACAATCGCCCACGGTGTCCATGTTATTTATACAGGTCATGTCATGTCAGGTAGCCGTCGCAACAGCTGTTCAAGATATATCATGTCAGGTTATCATGTCAAGTGTACTAGTCAGGAGTGCGCCACGACGGGCCACTATCATGTCAGGTTCAATTATCATGTCCAAACATATCAAGTAAATTCGTGATTATCAAGTCCATGACAAAAAGGCGTAAGGATATAAAATGGGCATAAAATATCAATACATAGGGCTATAGGAGAGCCATGCGGTTAAGGCATATGTGGCCAAGAAGTGATCTCATGCGGCTGGGAAGGGAGTCGGGTTCAATCGGCTCAGGGTCCAAAGCTCATGCGGCTCACGGGGTAGGAGCACATGCGGCTAGCGGGAAACGGGTGCGCATGCGACTGAAGGGACAGGAACCTATGCGGTTGGGAGTGGGACTAGCTCCCATGCGGCAAGCGGAAAGGGAGGTTTTATACGGCTAGGATGGATTGGACTCATGCGGCCGAAAAAGGCAAGACGCATGCGGTCAGCGAAAAGGGTACTCATGCAGCTGGCAGGGATGGGTCTATGCGGATGGCTGACCAATCAGGTACATACGGCCGGGAAGGAGCAACCCATGCGGCTGCGGGGAGCAATGACTATGCGGTCAAGGAAAGCAAACCCATGCGGCTGGGAGACTGCGGTCTATGCGGCTCTCGAGTGTTGAGTTCATGCGGCTCAGGGTTGCTGGAAATCCATGCGACCAGGAAGGACTGGGCCTCAGTCATGCGGTTAAGTAAGAAGGACTTCATGCGGCTAGAAGGAATACTTGCCGTATGAACTTGTCATGCGGTCAAGTCAAGGCAATAGTACATGCGGTTGGAACTGACTTGCCGCATGAATGTTCATGCGGTCAAGTGCTACTATACGGCTCGGGACTGTGCTTCTTCTCCAAATTTCCGAGAAGAAGTACACCATAAGCCATGGCTTCCAAGTTGCATAACTCTATCATCCGGAGCCCAAATTTGAACTTCCATAGGTCAAAATGGGGTAGAACGAAATGCTCTACAACATAGAACCATCAAAACTTGGAAATAACAAGATTAAGTAGATCAAAACCCAAGAAATTCAAAAATAATGTAAATATAGATCTACAAGAATCTAGCCATGGAAAGTGAAAATGCCAAGTTCTAAAGTAAGTTAAAATACTGTAAAGAAGAGAATAGAGCAATAAAATTGGAGTTCCTCCATGAAGCAAGTTGCACTTGCCTAGACCTCTCTCTTCCTCTCTCTGGTAGGTAAAGAATTAATGGTGGGGAAGAAGATATTAATGAAGAGAGAGAAGGAGAAAGGGTTAATAAATACTAAAGGTGGTAGGTAGGGGGTTCACCCTTGGTTCATAATGAACCAAGGCAACCGAGCCAAGCCGAACCAACCCAAGAAATAAACCAAGCCATGAAGAAAAGCCAAGCAAGAAATCATGCAATGCAAGATAAAATACGTATACGTATTCCAAATACGTAATACGAACCACAGGCATTACAACTCTACCCACCTTAAAAGAATTCCGTCATCGGAATTTAATCAAGAGGCTAGAGGGGCAATGACAAGCTACACTAATCGCAAGCAAGCATTAACTAGGCAATCAATCAATCATGCAAGCAAGGAATCGAAGGTATGAGGCATAAGAAAGACATTATACCTCACGAATCAAACAGGTCGGGATATCGCGATCGGATATCATCCTCACGCTCCCACGTTGACTCACCCAAAGAATGATGACCCCAAGCGACTCGAACTAACTTAATAGTCTTGTTCTTGAGCATTTTCTCTCTCCGGTCCAATATAGACACGGGCCTCTCCTCATACGAAAGGTTGATACCAACAACCAATTTCGAATGATCCAGGACGTGGCTCGGGTTCGGGATATACCGTCGTAATTGGGATACATGGAACACGTCATGTACCTCGCTTAGCGACGGCGGAAGAGCGAGACGATAGGACACATCTCCTACTCGCTCCAGAATGTCAAACGGCCCTATATACCTAGGACTAAGCTTTTTCCGTACGCCGAAGCGAATGACGCCACGGTTAGGCAAAATCCTCAAGAATACATGGTCGCCGACCGAAAACTCGAGAGGACGCCGATGAGAATCGGCCCAATGGCGCTGGCGATCTTGGGCAACTCAAAGATGATCTCTGACTCGCCTGACCACTTCAACTGTTTGAGCGATCATTTCTGGACCGAGCATCTGTCTCTCTCCAACATCATCCCAGGCTAACGGGGATCTGCACTTCCTGTCATACAGTGCCTCGAATGGTGCCATCTGGATACTGGCCTGAAAACTGTTGTTGTACGAGAACTCCACCAGGTACAGGTGATCTTCCCACGAACCACCGAAGTCGAGGGTACAAGATCTCAACATGTCTTCAAGAGTCTGGATCGTGCGTTCCGACTGACCATCTGTCTGTGGATGATACGCTGAACTGAACTGGAGATGAGTCCCCAAACTCTCTTGTAAGCTACTCCAAAAGTGCGACGTAAATCTGGAATCTCGGTCCGAGGTGATATTGACTGGCACTCCGTGCAACCTGACAATCTGCCTGAGATATATCTCTGCTAACTGAGCGGTCGACTGACCAACTCTGAACGGGAGGAAGTGAGCTACCTTCGTGAGCCGATCAACAATAACCCAGATAGCATCTCTACCAGCTGGGGATCTAGGTAATCCAGTCACAAAATCTATGGTCATATACTCCCACTTCTATTCTGGAATCGGTAAGGGCTGAAGAAGTCCAGCCGGTCTCTGATGTTCAGCTTTAACTTGTTGACAAACCAAACATCGAGAGACAAACCGAGCTATCTCTCGCTTCATGCCATTCCACCAGAAGTGCTGACGGATATCACGGTATATCTTCGTACTGCCAGGATGGATGGAATATTGAGAACTGTGCACCTCTGACATGATCTTCTGTCTGATATCTCCACTGGGTACACAAAGACGCTTACCATATCAAAGTGTACCATCCTCATGAATGCATAACTCTGGTCTTTGCCTCGCACTCTGCTCTGAGCTGCTGAAGCTTGGAATCTGTTGACTGCGCCATCCGGATCCTCTCGACTATAGTGGACTGAACTTGTATGCTGGCCATCAATGCTACACTGGAAGGGAGAACAACTTCTATAGCCATCTTCTGACGATCTGCTAACAGTTCTGGTTGTGCTGTTAGGAAATAAACTCCGGCTCTCCTGCTCAATGCATCTGCAACAACGTTGGCCTTCCCAGGATGATACTGCAGGTTGACATCATAATCCACAAGAAGCTCCAGCCACCTTCTCTGACGCATGTTAAGATCCTTCTGAGTGAAAACATACTTCAGGCTCTTGTGGTCGGTAAAAATCTCTACCCTATCTCCGTACAAATAGTGCCTCCATAATTTAAGTGCAAACACTACCGCTGCCAACTCCAAGTCATGGGTTGGGTAATTCTTCTCATGATCACGAAGTTGCCATGACGCATAAGCTATTACCTTCTCATGCTGCATCAGAACACATCCTAGACTTCTGCCCGAAGCATCACAATATACTGAGAATCCTCCAGTTCCATCGGGAAGCGTGAGAATGGGTGCCGTTATCAGGCCTCGCTTCAATTGCTCGAAAGAACTCTGACACTCTGCTGTCCAAGCAAACTGTGCATCCTTGCGGGTTAATTGGGTCAATGGCGCTGAGATCCGAGCAAAATCTGAAACAAATCGACGGTAATAGCCGGCCAATCCAAGAAAACTGCGAACTTCTGTAACTGTGCTGGGCACCAGCCACGACTCAATAGCCACAATCTTCTGGAGATCCACTTCTACTCCTCCTCTGGTGATGATATGACCCAAGTACGAAATGCGATCAAGCCAGAACTCGCATTTACTGAACTTGGCATATAACTGGTGCTCCCTGAGAATCTGAAGAACCACACGGAGATGTTGCTCATGCTCTGCCTCACTCTTGCTGTAAACCAGGATGTCATCCAAGAACACGATCACAAACTAATCAAAGTAAGGCATGAAGATGCAATTCATGAGGTCCATGAATACTGCCGACGCATTGGTCGCTCCAAAAGGCATAACAAGGAACTCCCAATGCCCATATCTCGATCTAAAGCTGTCTTCGGGATGTCCTGCTCTCTGACCCTGATCTGGTGGTATCCTGAGCGCAAGTCGATCTTCGAAAATACTGATGCCCCCTTGAGTTGATCAAACAAGTCATCTATCCTCGGGAGAGGGTATCTGTTCTTGATTGTCACTGAGTTCAAGGTACGATAATCAACACATAACCTGGACGTACCATCCTTCTTTTTTACAAGAAGCATCGGGGCTCCCTAAGGCGATCCACTAGCATGAATGAATCCCTTGGTTCGAAGTTCTTCAATCATCTTGTACAATATCTCCAATTCTGACGGCGCCATCCTGTAGACTCTCTCTGATACTGGGGCTGTCCCGGGAATCAAGTCTATGGTGAACTCGATCTCCCGCTCTCGCGGCATACCTGGAAGCTCTTCTGGGAAAACATCTGGGAACTCATCCACTATCCTGGGCAACTGAACTGCTGCTACTTGCCATCCGCAATATCGGGGGAGAAGACTCAACTTCGCCTCGGAAGAAGGAAAACTCTGGCTCGCCTGGAATGCTAAAAATAACCCTGCCAATGTGGCAGTCTATTCTAGCATACTGGTTCCTCAACCAATCCATCCCTAAGACCACATCATAATCGGCCATCGGGAACTCTATCAATCTAGCGGAGAATTCTCTACCGCTAATTACAATCCGACACGAGAAAAACACTCTATCTACTCCCACAAGTCCGTTACCAGTAAGTATATTGAGTCTTACTGATAATGACTCGGGCTCCAATCCTACCCGTGTCGCGAATCGTGCAGACATAAAAGAATGCGATGCACCAGAATCAAATAAAGCTGAAGCTGGAAAGGAGTTGACGAGAATAGTACCTGCCACCACCTCTCCTGGTGCCAATCCTTCCTCTGCGGTCATCACCATAGCCTGACCGTGCCCTCGGGGTGCTGGTCCCCTCTGCTGAAATCCTCGCTGCCTATTCTGACTCTAGGCTTGTGCATACTGCTGGGGGTTCTGCTACTGGAATACTTGGGTCTGAGGCGGCAAGGGCCTCGGCAATGGGTACTGCTGCTGCTGGACCGGAGCTGGTCCTCTCACCGAAGAGCTAGAAAGGTTGGACGATGATGAACCACCCCTATTCGGACATGATCCAATCCTATGGTCTGGTGCTCCACAAGCCAGGCACAATCCCTGCGCCCTACGACATTCTGCCACCACATGGCCTGGCTTCCCACAATGAGAACATCCTACGGCGGAAGACTACTTCTGCTTCTGCTGCTGCTGCTGAGGGTACGTCGGGGTTGAATGCTGAACCGACGTTACTAAGGCCGCTCGCCTCGGAGCTCCAATAGTCAAAGCCCTGGCTGCCGGGGCTGGGGCTGAAGACTGATTCATCTGGCCGTAGGATCTCTTCCGACCTCCGGCCCTATCCACAATCCTCTGGGAGGTATACTCATGCCTCCGGGCTGCTCTCAAGACTGCATCAAAAGTCTGATGCTCAAACTGCTCAACTGCCAACAAAATCTCCAGGTGAAGTCCCTGCTGGAATCGCTGGGCTCTATCATACTCGGTTGCCACCAAGGTGGGAGGAAACCGACTGAGTCTGGAAAACTCGGCCGCATATCCGTCGACCGTCCTGCCTCCTAGCTTCAGATTAGTGAACCGGGTCTGTAGATCATATCGAGCTACAGCATCGAAATACTTGGTCTGGAATCTCTCTCTGAATACTGCCCAAGCAATAGGTGCCACTAATCCAACGGCCTGCACCGCCCACCAACTGCGGGCAAGATCCAACAACTGCAGGCGCACCACGGCCACCTTTTCGTTCTCTGGAGTCCTGGCTGCTTCGAGAATCACCTCAGTGTCCTGAAGCCAAGCATCTGCTGCGATAGCATCTTCACTACCGTCAAAGAAGGGTAGGTTCAAGCGCTTGAAGCTGTTGGCCGCGCTGTTACCTGGATGATCGCCCCGGGTCAAAGCATCCATTACTACCTGGTGCAAGGTATCTCCTCGACGATCTTGAGAAGCTATCAAGGTCCTGACGAGTCCTACTAAAGTGCCATCATCAGGTTCTACATGTTGAACTGGCTGAACTGGGGGCTCTTCTCCAATAGGCTCGACTCTGGAGGCTACTCCGGAGTGCTGGGCTTGATCTCCGGGTTGCTGCTGGTCCGTGGGAGGTGGTCCGCCTTGCTGATCGGTAGGACTACGAACAATGCCGCTGAAGAAGATGACATAGGGAACATAAGGAAGGACCAGGACAGATCAATGAGATAAGCATGTGATCAGGACAAGAATCAAAGGATTCAGAGAATATGAGCAGAGTTCAAGGGCGAATATTGATTGAGACGTCTATTCGGTAAACCCTCACATATCTTGATTTACAAGACCTGCATGGGCCACCACTTAAACCATGTCACGTTCCAGAACCAGAATACTGGAGAACGGGGGCAGACATAGCCAGCTACGTATATTGAAGTACAACCCACATCGCTATACGGTCACGGCTGTCTAGATACATGAGGGTTTAACTACAAGCCAGCAGTCTCTTAAGGTCATGAACAAGCCTATTGTCTTAATCACAAGCAAGTAAGTAAGAGTTACAAGATGTATGATCATTAAATATACAATAGTAAGGCGTCCCAAACATTACATATTCAGCTGATCATGAAGCTAGTCATTATAAAATATCAGGACTAGCAAGAGTTTAGTCATACATGATCAACCCTAGGATCCGTCAATCATGTTACAGCCCGTAGGCAGACAGTAAATAAGTGCAATCGAGCTAAACAGGTGTTCGTCGGCTAAACGCCTCAAAATAATATATTTATAATAAAGTGGGAGATCAAAAATAAACCCACTCGTTGCCAAGGTTCCGTCTAGTGGCCACCATCTGGCTGGAAGGTCGGTAGATCCTCTGGAGTTGCTCCAAAATCTGGCCATACAAAACCAGCTGGGTCAGACCCCAGAAAGAGCAAGTGCCACAAAGGAGGCTTCACTTAGGAACTAAAACCAGCAATTAACACAATAGAAAGTAATAAATAGTAAAACTGGAGAAAATATAACATCACGAGGATATACGGTAAGATAACCATGGGACCATTCAGATAACCAGGTTATAATCCTTAAACCAAACAAGGACCGGGATTGTAACCCTTCATCTGAACCGAACTTGGTTTCTCCCATTTATCAGCATGGTAATGTAAGAAAATTAGGACATGTAACAATTTATACAGGATCAAGACTAGACAGATTATTCCCATTCAATCAATCACGGCCACGCAATGAGTACGGCTTGATACTTTAACTAACTAGGGTTATCACAGACCTAGTTACTAGCAAGATGCAATGAGATTATTCCACAGCCACAAGCCCTGCAGACCATCCAGGTTACCCGGGTTGAAAGATTAAGGTTGAATTCAGGTGGGTACATCGTCCAGGAAATGCATGTACCCTTAGGTAGCTTGAAGGGTGCAACACATGACAGTGTGCTGGAAATGTGCCCTACTCGACGGCAGGCTACAGATCCCAAGGCGCGCCCAGGTAACGGGATTGCATGTAGCTGGGAAATCTCTTCATGACTACTGTATAATTCTAGTTATTAACCTTAGTCCATTTTAGTAGGTACTCCTGACCGTGGTATTCAGGAGTCCCATCCTAGACATGATGCAAGACATGACTGGTTTATTTGTACAAGCACAATCGCCCACGATGTCCATGTTATTTATACAGGTCATGTCATATCAGGTAGCCGTCGTAACAGCTGTTCAAGATATATCATGTCAGGTTATCATGTCAAGTGTACTAGTCAGGAGTGCGCTACGACGGTCCACTATCATGTCAGGCTCAATTATCATGTTCAAACATATCAAGTAAATTCATGATTATCAAGTCCATGACAAAAAGGCGTAAGGATATAAAATGGGCATAAAATATCTAATAAAATATCAATACACAGGGCTATAGGAGAGCCATGCGGTTAAGGCATATGCGGCCAAGAAGTGATCTCATGCGGCTGGGAAGGGAGTCGGGTTCAATTGGCTCAGGGTCCAAAGCTCATGCGGCTCACGAGGTAGGGGCACATACGGCTAGCGGGGAACGGGTGCGCATGCGGCTGAAGGGGCAGGAACCTATGCGGTTGGGAGTGGGACTAGCTCCTATGCGGCAAGCGGAAAGGGAGGTTTTATGCGGCTAGGATGGATTGGACTCATACGGCCGAAAAAGGCAAGACGCATGCGGTCAGCGAAAAAGGTACTCATGCGGCTGGCGGGGATGGGTCTATGTGGATGGCTGACCAATCAGGTACATGCGGTCGGGGAGGAGCAACCTATGCGGCTGCGGGAAGCAATAACTATGCGGTCAAGGGAAGCAAACCCACGCAGCTGGGAGACTGCGGTCTATACGGCTCATGAGTGTTGAGTTCATGCGGCTCAGGGTTGCTGGAAATCCATGCGGCCAGGAAGGACTGGGCCTCAGTCATGCGGTTAAGTAAGAAGGACTTCATGCGGCTAGAAGGAATACTTGCCGTATGAACTTGTCATGCGGTCAAGTCAAGGCAATAGTGCATGCGGTTGGAACTGACTTGCCGTATGAATGTTCATGCGGTCAAGTGCTACTATGCGGCTCGGGACTGTGCTTCTTCTCCAAATTTCCGAAAAGAAGTACACCATAAGCCATGGCTTCCAAGTTGCATAACTCTATCATCTGGAGCCCAAATCCGAACTTCCATAGGTCAAAATGGGGTTAGAACGAAATGTTCTACAACATAGAACTATCAAAACTTGGAAATAACAAGATTAAGTAGATCAAAACCCAAGAAATTCAAAAATAATGTAAATATAAATCTACAAGAATCTAGCCATGGAAAGTGAAAATACCAAGTTCTAAAGTAAGTTAAAATGCTGTAAAGAAGAGAATGGAGCAATAAAATTGGAGTTCCTTCATGAAACAAGTTGCACTTGCCTAGACCTCTCTCTTCCTCTCTCTGGTAGGTAAAGAATTAATGGTGGGGAAGAAGAAGATATTAATGAAGAGAGAGAAGAAGAAAGGGTTAATAAATACTAAAGGTGGTAGGTAGGGGGTTCACCCTTGGTTCATAATGAACCAAGGCAACCGAGCCAAGCCGAACTAACCCAAGAAATAAACCAAGCCATAAAGAAAAGCCAAGTAAAAAATCACGCAATGCAAGATAAAATACGTACACGTATTCCAAATACGTAATATGAACCACAGGCATTACAAAGGTTCTCAAGTTATCTCGTCGCAGTATGACTGCATCTGCTCCTCCTACTGCTCCTGCTACTGCTCCACCTCCTCTACCTCCTCAGCAGTATGCTATGACTTTTGAGGGAATACACCAGCACCTTTCAGATTTGCACGTCTCCATGACGGATATGGCCCACGAACGTGAGTTCCGCGACGTCACCCGTTATCAGGCGATTGCAAATTCCTTAGCTGATCTTCGTTTCGTCCAGACTGGACTTTCAGCCGGTTCCATTCCTAGAGATCCAGCTTTTTCTGGTTACCGCTGTGAGGATGAGGCTGTTCATGCCTACTTCCAGCCCGGTAACGCATTTGATTGGTACCGTTCTGACCGTGCTCCTTCTCGTGATTATGTCGGTAAGTTTTACATTGGCGCTCCTCCTCACCCTTCTGGCGCGGGTACCTCTGGAGCTGGTCCTTCTGGACATGCTGGTCGTTATGCTGATGATGATGATGATGAGGAGTTGTGATATGTTTCTTTTTGAGACTTAGACATTATCTACTGTACACTTGAAAATGCTCCAACATTCCAAGTTTTTCTATTTTCAGACTTATTATCAGTATTTTTTGAGGACTTATACTGGATTTGTTTTATTTGATGTCATTTGAACATCTTTATCTGCATCTTTATTGGTTTATGATTCACATCAGTTTATTTACTTAGCATTTATTTATCTGCTTCTCAACTATAAACTGCCTGTGATATAATTCCTTATGTATTATACACTGTCTGCGTACAAATACATGTCTGTGATGTCATTCAAAATTTTCTTAACTATCATTTATCATGTGTATTTTCTTGTGTTTCTTCACTGTTTGTTATTTATGCATTGATTGCGGGAGAGTTTTTACTCTTTTGCAATTATTTTGCTAAGTGACAACGGGGGAGAAAAATAAAGATCTAAAGATCTAACATTCTTTTGAGAAAATGCAGGACATGAATAATTTTTGATTTTATTTCAAGCTTAAATGTTATATCATTCATAGTTTGTCAATTATCAAAATGGGGGAGATTGTTGGCCCATTGGTCATATGGTCAACCTGATTTTAATAATTGATCAAACTCTGTCTCGATATATGAAGCTAGTCAGGATGTATCGGACTCTTAGACATGATCAAGAACATCTATCTACACAGTTCAAGACCGAAGCTATGTTTGCCTGTTCGAGTCTGTATTTTCTTTGAGCAATGTATTTTTCATTTTATTGAGTCTAGGAATACTTTGTACACCGAGTCGTACTGGCAAATAGGCTATTCTAAAATATTTTCAAAATACTTTTAAAATATCCTTTGTTTGAAAAATATTTTTTTAAACAAACCTTCAAAAAGGTTTTCAAAAAAGTTTTCAAAATCATCAAAAACTAATTTTTAAAACCTAACCTAACCCTAACAGAACTCGGCCAGAGTTCGGCCAGAGTTCGGTTGGTAGCCGTTTGATTTTTGAATTCTCTGGAACTTGGTCCTCCTGCAGTTGCAGATTTGACCGAGATTTCCTCATCGAGTTCTGTCCGAATTCTGCCCGAATTCTGCCAGAATTCTGTCTTTGGAATTCCTATAAATAGAGAAGGATTTTGATCATTTCAACTCACTCATTCACTTTCAATCTTCTCTCTATCTAAAGCTTTCAGTCTTCCAAAGAGTTTTTCTTGAGCTTTAAATTTCAGATCCCAAGCCAATTACAATCCTCTAGTCGATTTGCCAGTGCGGTACGGTCTAGAAGTTTCTGAGAGATTGTAATCAGAAGGCTTGATTGAAGAATACCTCTTCACATTTGAAGTTGGACGAGTTCTTCGTATCAAAGTTCGCGTTGTAGAAGTTGCAAGGATTTCGTAAGAAAACTTGCGGTTTTGCCAATAGTGGATTCAACTGGTAGCAAGAGTTCTATCGATTGGATTAGTCCTCAATAGAGGGAAACCAGTATACATCGCTGTCTTTACGTTTGCTTTCTTATCTCTGCCTTTACTTTACTTAGTTGTGATTATTATTCTGTGATCTTGCTGCTAACATTTTTTAATTAGCAATATTCCGCTGTCTACTCTATTCACCCCCCCTCTAGAGTATTGTGCTTTACGATTTCGTTCCTACAGTATATCTACACTAAGTACATGAATTATAACAGTTATCGTAAATTAGAAAAGTTATCAGAGAATGTACTTGCCTCAATTTAGTTGGAGACGATGTGCACGACACGAACGTATCGACACAGAATATGTATCGATGTTATGCTCCACAAGATGGTCCCAAATAATGACACAAATAGTTCCGTTGAGTCCAGAATGTTCCAAATAGCCTAGTTTGGTATAGAGAAACCCAAAATCAGAAATCGACACGATAATTGAATTTAAGGTAGAAAACGACTATTATAGTCGTGAATTAAGATTTCTTAATCGACACAATTTCATTAATTAACTATAACTATTTTGAAAATTAGTTTTAATGATCGAAAACTATTAGCCAAATAGATATCTTGGAAAATACGGGAATATCACATTAGGTCAAAAAAAATCACATTTGAGATATCATTAAAATAATGTAATATCTATATATTTGGTCAAAACAATCCTTTGAAAATATCTAAAATACTATAAATATACATATTTAGTCAAATTCCATTTATAAAATGGTTGCTAATTAATCAAAGTCATACAGTAAGACGGTCAATGCAAAGGATGTCTGGAAGTTTGTAGAGAATCTCTACAAGGCAGGAGAACAAAAACAAGATCCACGTGACCGAAAAGGTTTGGAGGACGCGGTTTGAGGACGACAAAACTATGTTGCCTCAAGTCAAGGAGTTCCTCAAGTTACGTCAGAAGCTGGCAGATGACGGCATGCTCTTGGTCGATGCTTTTATCGTCGGGGGTATTGACGCCAAGCTCCCACCTGGGTGGAGGAACTTCATCGCGGACATGCACCGTAAGAAGATGGAGGTGGATCTGGAACGCCTCTTGTACTGGATACATATTGAAGACGAGTTGAGGGCTCAACTCAAAGTGGATGCCTTATCCAAGCAGATGGCTAAGGCAAACATGGTGCAATGAGAAAATTCCAAAGGGAAGTAGAAGGCTCCCTACGAAAAAAAGAAAGACGTTCACTATCTGAAGGTGAAGTCGGCTCAGTTCAAGCCCATGTCCAAAGAACTGAGGACTTGTTTCAACTGTGGCAAGAAAGGCTACTAGAAGAGGGACTGCAAAGAAAAACCAAAACAAAAGGAGTAAGGTGAGGCTAACTTTGTTGTTATGATTGCACAGGTTGACTCAACTGGGATTGACATGGACTGGCGGATAGACACCGGGGCCTCGTGTTATGTTTACTAAAAGGAGTGGTTCACCACGTACCAACCTGTCTCTGAGAAGGTTATGGTGGCAAACCAGACACAAGCTAAAGTACTCGGGATCGGTATGGTGGTATTGCAACTGACTTCGGAGAAGTCGCCGACGCTTCAGAACGTGAAGCATGTACCGGCCATAGCCAAGAACCTGGTCTCGGGAAGTCTGCTCTATAATGCAGGCTTGAGGATGGATATTAACGCTGGTTAAATCATTAACGTTGGTCAAATCGTTATGCCACTTCACTCTCTTACACTCACTCACCATGCTTCACATACACTAGCACTCACCTATGTTTGATTTCCCTTTCCCTCTCTCTATATCTATAAATATATACAAATATGTAATGTATTCATGTGTATGATATGTAAGTATATATGTATGTATGTAAATATGTATGTATGTAATGTATGTATATATACATGTATGCAATGTAAGCATGTATGAATGTATATATGTATGTTATGTATCCATGTATGTAATGTGGATACATGAATGCAAGTATGTATGTATGTATTTATATATTTGTATCTATAGGTTGTGTTATAGGCCTAGTGTATAGTTTACCTATAGGCTTGCAGATTTGACTAGAGTTGACCAAAAGTCAACATTGAGTCAATATGTGACCAATTGACTTGGCTTGACTAGAGTTTGACTTAGTTGACCAAGATTGACCTAGCTTGACTAGAGTTCGACTTAGTTGACTAAGATTGACCTAGTTGGCTAGATTGTTGACTAGAGTTGACCAAGTGTTGACTTTAGCCTAAAATGACCTAGAAATCATATAGATACATGGTACACTTCATTTATAACCCCTTTGTATACATTATGACTTGGGTTACTTTAAATAGGACTCAGATACCTCGTTTCGGACAGTGTATTCTCACATACATTCAGATCTCAGGCGAGTACATTCTCTGATCGTTTCATACTTGTCAGGACTTATATTCTTGCTCTAGATCACTTTACTTGATGCTGTCATGATTGTTATCATGGATTGGTACTATATGGATCTTCTCTTGCGATGTTATCCCCCTCGGGTACATTAATATAATTGTCATGTACTTTTCACGAACATATTGTATTTATTGTACACCCATATTCATGTATACTCTTGTGCAATCTTTTACTCTCATGATCACATGAGCCCATGGATAAACTATTGTACAAGTAACGTAACTTGATTAGATTCTTGTGTATTGATTGGGGAGGGTGAGTAAGAAATGGTTATGCGATCAAATTCTCTATTGTATAAAATATGTATATGTCCATGTGCCCTCGTGTATAATGGAGTCTCATTTATTGTATAACCTAACCTGTTTACATAACCATATTGTGCTCTAAATCACTAGTCACTTACAGTTCTTACCTATCATGTATATATTTCCAGTTTATAAATATCTCTCATTTTTATGTATATCTTCTTACAGTTCATGTCCCTTACTCTTTTGTATGCTTTATATTTTATGCCATGATATGAACTGCGTGAGAGTATTGTGCTCGCTCCCCTGACTGGACCTTTAAAAATATTACAGATGATACCGAGGACTTCTACCCAACCTACTATGGAGCCCATCTAGACGACACTTGTAATTTGGACCCACAAGAGGATCCAGCTCTAGCTGAGGACGTCATCCCTACTGCTTAGACTAGATTAGCTAGGCTTTATCTTATTTTCATTATGTATTGTATTGAATTTAGAGTTGTATTATTTCTGGATGTTTGTGATGTTGTGTCGTTTAGACACTTAGACTTTCCTTCTGTTTGTATGTTCTCTTTTGAGATTTCACATCTATCATATCGTGCTATTTCCATCTTTAGATTGTGATTGAGTTATACCTTCTGTGATTTGTCCTCCGTTCGGAGAGTATATCATATTGTATTTAGTTTGTGATAATGACCTAGAATAGCGTTCTACCGCCGTCGACACTACGGCGTAGGCTGGGCGTACCCACTTCTCGTTTCCCTACACTGGGTGTGGGTCGTGACACATTTTTAGTGGTGTCCCATACAGGTCTCGAGAGTCGCAACTAGTACAATTTCGTAGTGGTACTCGAACTAGAGTATCACTACAGCCTGCAGTAGGATATAGGATATAAGTTTTGAGGTACTCAATCACATTTAGGAAAAACTCTTATCTAAATTCCTGCCAACTGAATTCTTGCTGACAATTGCTTCCTCTTGAAATAAACTGTCCTCCTTTGATTATATCGCTTCTTTCTCAGTATTGATTTCCTTGTTTGATCTATCTTCAGGATGGTGAAGGAGACACGATCTCATCGCTCCGGCCTGGGGGATACCGTCGAGAGGTCTGCCACCTCTCGTCCGGTTCAATTGGACCCTGGGACCGCAGCTTCCCTTATTACTTCTCATGTTGGAGCCTCTGCAGCTTTCGGGGGAGCACCTCCACCTGTTTGGAGGCCGACCCCAGTTATTCCTGAGGTGCTTCAGCTGCAGTAG
The DNA here is from genome assembly GCA_029216955.1 of Iris pallida. NCBI lineage: Eukaryota > Viridiplantae > Streptophyta > Magnoliopsida > Asparagales > Iridaceae > Iris > Iris pallida. The sequence continues at coordinate 6,908 of JANAVB010035707.1, read as the reverse complement.
CAGCCACCTACGGGATTGGTTGACGCTGCACACCTCTTTTCTTTAGTGGAGCGGATCTTGGAGTCACATCAGCTGTAGCAGTAACACCAGACTACTGACTTTCGTCAGGGCATAGACGATACCCACCAGCTGGTCAGGACGACCGTGGAGCGGGTGATTGCACAGCCACAGGGAGGCCAGATCCAGCAGTATCAGCCGAGGACGCCAGGCATCCAAGATTTTTAGAAGATGCGTCCGAAGACTTCCGAGGTACCAAGGGCATCATATATGCTAACGATTGGATTGAGCACATTGAGGAGATTTTCTGTCTCGCATTGATACCAGTAGGGATTCAGGTAGAGGCAGCTGATAGTCAGATGCAGGACCTTGCCAGGATATGGTACCAGATAAACCCCAGAGTGGGAACCGAGGGACAAACTTGGGTAGACTTCAAGAAGCTATTCAAGGAGCAGTTCTTCCTAGACGTAGCACTGGGAGGCATAGAGCAGCAGTTCAAGAGTCTGGTTCAGGGGAACCAGACAGTCGAGGTGTATGCATGAGAGTTCTGCCGGCTGAGCAGATTTATTGAGGATCTAAGCGAGACGGCGAAGGCGAGAAAGTTCCGCAGAGGTTTGATCAGGGAGGTCCGGTCCTTGACTAAGAGTGACCGGGATGCTACTTTCGCAAAGATCCTAGCAGCCATGGCAGAAGAGGATGACCTAGGGCTGAAACTGAAGTGAGGTCGGGACTTTCACGGAGCTAGTGGCAGCGGAGGTCTGGCCAAGAGACCTCATGTACAGATTCAGCAGCAGCAGCAGAGGCATGTTCAGCAGCAGCTTCAGGGTCAGGGACGTACCTATTTCCAGCAGGCACCCAGACAGCAGCAGGACGCTATGTGCAACTTCTGCAAGAAGGTAGGTCATTGGTGGAACGACTGCAGGAAGAGGCTGGGTATGTGTTTACTTTGTGGTTCAGCTCCCAAGAACCCGACACCATTGGCTCAGGCAGCAGCAGGAGCTAGGGCTCCGACAGGGCAGCAGAGGGGACCGCCGTTGCAGTCTCAGCAGCAGAGGTTTGTCCAGCATCAGCAGCAGGCCAGAGGAGGAGGCCAGTAGGGGCGATCTTTCGCCATGACAGTCGAGGATGCACAGGCAGTAGGAGGGATGCTTGCAGGTTCAGTTTTTTCGATTCAATTCCCACATTTGCCTCATTATAAACTATCTTGAAATTCAATTCTAACAGTTACTATCTATCTACTTCTTCTGCTTATTGATAAATTGGATGCTTATTATTTAATGGTGATTTGATTTCTATCGAGATAAGTCGTATGGGCTAGGTCGCCTCAGTTATGGGATCTAAAATCTTCTACAGTCATATTAGCTGACATGGTGAGGACATATAGTCTGATTTTGGATGTATTTCTCTGGTGTGGGAATTTAAGATTTTCGCAGCCAAGCATACGGCAATACAAAAATTTTAAATACCATAATTCTAGAGGTATGTACCTTAGTTGGGGACTCTATGATTTATCGTAGCCTTGCTTACTAGTTTGACGAAGATTTTGAGTATCATGATTTTGGACAGACACATATGATTATCGGATTGTATGATTTAGAGACTTGATTGATTGGGGGTTTGACATAGAAGGAGTACGACCAATATAATTTCGAGGACAAAATTATTCTAAGGGTAGACTTGTAACACCTACTTATCTAAAATGAGGGTAATTTTGAAACTTTTATAATTTTGATTATTCAATATTAGGATTTAATCATGTTAATGATTTTTGGTGAATTTTAATTAATTTAATACTATTTAAAATGTTGAATTTGATTTTTGTTGTTTTGCTAGTGTAACCCTAGAATTACTTGACCTAGAGACTAACCATGACCATGGGAGCCTAGTCATGTGATTAGAATTACAAATTACCACTTTTTAGCCTAAAGGTATTTTGGTCATTTTTGACTTTTAATGAAAATGAATTTTGATTAATTAATTATGTGCTAATCTATTTTTAAGACTTAACCTAGAAGTTGCCTTAACCTAGAAGTTGCCCTAACCTAGGTATTAGTCATGAGCCTAGATATTAGATTAGAACTTCCATCATGACAAGATTAGAAATATCTAGATATTATTGTAGTAGGATATTTTCTTAAGATATTTGTAGAAAGAAAGCCGTAAGATTAAATTGAACCATTGATTGGACTTGAATTTATGTGGAGAAACCTTAGCCACTCATCTAACAATTATAAAACCCTAACCCTAGTCTTTTCCAACAGCCATCAAGAGCCCCCTTTCCCTATTTTAACATCTCTTCACAAATTTCTTGCCTCTTTTTAATACCTACAAAGACCCTAATTCTTTCCTAAATTCCTCCCCCTTTATCCAAATTGATCCCAAATTGAGGCTACTCTCTTGCATTGAGATTTATTTCAGTAGAGGAGGCTAGTGGAGGCCTGCTAGCAAGGATTAGAAGAGCATTTGGCCATAGCTTGTGGAGGGAACAACTCACTTAGGAGCCTTTTCATTGAGTTTGAACTCTCAATAGGTAAAACACTATAAACCCTAATGAATTCCTGATTTCTTTCCATAGTTACATCCATCTAGGTGTCCCCTAGCTATACAGTGAGTTTGGTAGGATCTCGTGTCCAATTAGTATGCGTATCGGATACGTATCAGTGTTTTTAAATAGGTGTTTGATGAAATGCCTAAACCAATCATTTGTTCACCATTTTTGAAACTATTTTCATGATATATAGCCCTATATATGGGGATTAATTTTGCATTTGACTGAGTTGATTGTGGTGAGCATTTTGTATCCAAATTGGATACGAACACGCGCCGAACACGGCACAGGAAGGTACTGTGCTCCCCAGTTGCTCGCGTGTCCTGTAGGACACAACAACACCGTTCGACCTAACATTTCAGGGACACAAAGGGGCACTCACTGACAGAGTGATCCCAAAGTTTGAGGCAAATCCATCGAGTGGATCGAGAGAAATCTCGATCGCACCGATCTTGCCTACGCGTAGCCGCGCGAGATTCGAGTGATACGCTGTTCGTGTCCTTCGTGGACACATTGTGGACGAGTGTCAGACACTCATGTCCCTAGCCCTATACCTAGCGAACACGTGTGCACAACTACGAGGACACTGGGATACTGTGTCGTGTCCACGAGGCCTTGAACTGGCCGCACGAGGCAGTATCTGGCATATTTGCACTGTGTGTATTTTATTCATTTTGGACACTTCGTGTCCACTTGTGGACACGAATGCATCCCTCTGACACACTAACATGTGACACACACTCGTGCACTACTAGTTTGTGTTATTAATTAGTTTTTGATTGTAAATTTTGGGTTTTTTGGTATCGGGACAATAAACTCTGATACTGGGTTATAATTTGGGGATTTTCAGTTTGTTAAATCATTTAAATACATGTTAAATTGCTGAATTTTAACTGAGAACAACTCGATTTAACCTGAGATCATATGCTAACCTGTTAATGTTATCTGAGATTTCTTTAGTATATGCAACAAAACTGAGTTAGTTGATTTAAGTATACTGAAATTGGTTTTTGTGTTGAAGCTGAGAATAGCTTGAATGATAACTGAGGTTTTGTTTTGAATTATAAGTTTACTGAGTACATGTGAACCTGAGAATCAATTTGATACATGCATACTGAGTTATGTTTTTCACATAAATTGAGATTGGGTTTTAGTTATAAACTGAGTTGGGTTTTTGTCTAACATGTGAAAATCTGTGAACTGAGTTTGAAATATAATAGAGAAAACTAAGAATAGGGACTGAAATTTATATGTTAACTTAGATGAAAACTGAGATTTTATAATGCAAATAAACTGTGAAGTCATAACTGGGTTGATATGTGGTTTAGTTTGGTAAATGTTCATTCTATGTTTGGGTTTATGCCAAGTTCACTTAGTATCAAATGTTATTCTAAACTGAAAGTATTTCAAACTGAGTTTGTTGTAACTGTGAAAACCTGAGAGACACTATATACTGCTGCCACTTCACTCTCTTACACTCACTCACCATGCTTCACATACACTAGCACTCACCTATGTTTGATTTCCCTTTCCCTCTCTCTATATCTATAAATATATGCAAATAGTAATGTATTCATGTGTATGATATGTGTATATATGTAAATATATTATGTATGTATGATACATGTATGCATACATGTATGCAATGTAAGCATGTATGAATGTATATGTTTGTTATGTATCCATGTATGTAATGTGTGGATACATGAATGTAAGTATGTATGTATTTATATATGTGTCTCTATAGGTTGTGTTATAGGCCTAGTGTATAGTTTACCTATAGGCTTGTAGATTTGACTAGGGTTGACCAAAAGTCAAAATTGAGTCAATATGTGACCAATTGACCTAGCTTGACTAGAGTTTGACTTAGTTGACTAAGATTGACCTAGCTTGACTAGAGTTTGACTTAGTTGACTAAGATTGACCTAGTTGACAAGATTATTGACTAGAGTTGCCCAAGTGTTGACTTTAGCCTAGAATAACCTAGAAATCATGTAGATACATGGTACACTTCATTTATAACTCTTTTATATACATCATGACTTGGGTTGCTCTAAATAGGACTCAGATACCTCGTTTCGGACAGTGTATTCTCACAGACATTAGATAGCATGCGAGTACATTCTCTGATCGTTTCATACTTGTCAGGACTTATATTCTTGCTCTAGATCACTTTACTTGATGCTGTCACGATTGTTATCATGGATTGGTACTATATGGATCTTCTCTTGCGATGTTATCCCCCTCGGGTACATCAAATACATATTGTCATGTGCTTTTCATGAGCATATTGTATTTATTGTACACCCATATTCATGTATACTCTTGTGCAATCTTGTAATGATCACATGAGTCCATGGATAAACTATTGTACAGGTAACGTAACTTGATTGGATCCTTGTGTATTGATTGGGGAGGGTGAGTAGGAAATGGTTATGCGATCAAATCCCTTATTGTATAAAATATTGTATATGTCCATTGTGCCCTCGTATATAATGGAGTCCAATTTATTGTATAACCTAACATGTTTACATAACCATATTGTGTTCTAAATCACTAGTCACTTACAGTTCTTACTTATCATGTATATATTTCCAGTTTACAAATAGTTCTTGTTTTTATGTGCATCTTCTTACAGTTCATTATCTTACTCTTTGTATGCTTTATATTTTCTGCATGATATGAACTGCGTGAGATGTATTGTGCTCGTCCTGTCCTGATGGACCTGTTAAAAATATTACAGATGATACTGAGGACTTCTACCCAACCTACTATGGAGCCCATCTAGACACCTGTGAGTTGGACCCACAGGAGGATCCAGCTCTAGCTAAGGACGTCATCCCTACTGCTTAGACTAGATTAGCTAGGCTTTATCTTATTTTATTATGTTATTGTATTGACTTTAGAGTTGTATTTTTTGGATGTTTGTGATGTTGTGTCGTTTAGACACTTAGACTTTTCTTCTGTTTGTATATTCTCTTTTGAGATTTCATAATATCATATCGTGTTATTTCCATCTTTAGATTATGATTGAATTGTACCTTCTGTGATTTGTCCTTCGTTCGGAGAGTATATCATATTGTATTTAGTTTGTGATAGTGACCTAGAACAGCGTCTACCGCCGATACTGCGGCGTAGGCTGGGCGTACCTACTTCTCGTGCCCCTATACTGGATGCGGGTCGTGACAATTAATGATGGTACAACTCGATAACCTGTAACAACACGTGGGTGTTGGTCGATCTGCCTGAAGGAGAAAAACCAATCGAATGTAAGTGGATCTTCAAGAAGAAGATGAAGGCCGATGGAACTGTTGACAAGTTCAAGACAAGGTTAGTTGCCAAGGGGTTTTCTCAGAAGTAGGGGATCGAATTTTTTGACACATATGCTCCAGTAGCACGGATGACGACCATCAGGATATTGATTGCTTTGGCATAATTCATAAGCTGGTAATCTATCCGATGGATGTTAAGACCGCTTTCCTAAATGGTGAATTGATCGAAGAGATTTACATGCAACAGCCAGAAGGATTCGTTGTCAAGGGCCTCAAAGAAATTCTACAAGTTGGTGAAATCTCTGTATGGTCTGAAGCAAGCTCCCAAGATGTGGAATGAGAAGTTTGATAAAGTCATAAGATCAAACGGCTGCTGGGTCAGCGAGACGGACAAGTGTGTGTACGCAAAGTTCGCTGATGGTTGAGGAGTTATCGTTTGTCTCTACGTGGATCGTGGATGACATACTGATCTTGGGTACAGATCTAGCAAGTGTCACTGAGACAAAGAAGTTCCTCTCATCTAAGTTCAGCATGAATGACTTAGGGGAAGCTGATGTTAGCTTGGGGATAAAGATCATCCGGACGAAAATTAGAGTGGCATTGTCACAGTCTCATTATATTGAGAAGATGCCCGTATGATATGGGTATCAGGATCTTCCAGGAATCGATACGCCTTATAGGTGTGACAAGAAGCTGAAGCCAAATCCAAGGGAAAGAGTCAGGTGTAGAACCCTAGGGGGTGAACAAGGTAATAAAATAATTACTGATAATTTAAAGCTATTTTACTGAGAGTAAAAGAGAGAAAGAGAGAGAGAGAGAGAGACAGAGAGAGAGAAAATCAAACACTCGATATATCCTGGTCTTCTCCTAGAGGCAATCCAGTCCCGGAGAGTAAATAGTTACACACGAATTTGGATCCGAAGACTCGTCAACTTCTACACGAGTTGGATCGAAGAACTCGCCAACTTCAATACGAGCTTTAATCCGAAGAACTCGCCAACTTCTACACACGAGTTTTCTTACGAAGGCTCGTCAACTTCAACAAAGAGAAATGAGGCTTTTGATCTTCTACAACACTTGAAGATCGAAAA
>JANAVB010035705.1:0-40315 GCA_029216955.1 Iris pallida | reverse complement strand
AACATCTCTACGACGTTTTCTGCGATGTTTTCACGCTTGTCGCGTTTATTGAAGTCGATGTTAAGGAAAACGTCACAAAACGTCGCTGTTGCGACGTTTTACAGCGACGTTAATACGTCGCTTAATCTGTCGACGTTGACCGACTCTACGTCGGCAATTTAGCAACGTATATGTAGTCGATAAACGTCAGCTGATTAAGCGACGTATGTACAGTCGGTAGACGTCGGTAGGTTTAGCGACGTAACTTTAGTCGGTAAACATCGGTAGATCTAGTGACGTAACTATTACCATTACCGACGTTTATCGACTGCATTCTGTAAGTAAATTTCTGCAGATTTCAGCATCGTTTTGCGTCATCTTGCAACGTTTAGCGACTTCTATGTAGTCGCTAATCCACGTCGCTAAACGTCGCTAAAATGTGCAAAAAATAAAATAAAAAAAGGAAATAGAATGACATATTCTGCTTGTGTAGTATCCCTGCAGTTTAATGATGAACATTTAAGATGAATAAACCCGGAGCAACCCTCCGTTGAATTTCCTGGGTTCGTCGACCCCTTCGGTGGAACACTCAACATTGGTAATGGTACATATAGTTGAAACGAACAATAAAATAGAATATGATAAAAATTAACAGTACATTACACAACCAATATCCAATGACTACACAACCAAGTCTAATGTATACACATAAATATCCACGGAGATAGTCTACACAACCAATCAAACACGGAGATAAGTCTACACAAACCTAATATCATAGGTCAACACACAAATAAACACTCTACAAGCAATAAATAGTCCTAACTACGACTACTGCGGATCAGGAACATGAGGGGCACCGCCGTGCCTAAGGGATAAGAACAGCTCATACTCCTCCCGTGAAATCGATACCGATGCAGGTGGAGTCGATGATGATGAAGGAGGCAGTGACGTCGGTGATGATGAAGGAGCACCCGGAGGACGTATCTGCTCCAATGCTGCTAGTCGCTGGTTGTATGAATCCATGGTAGATAACAGCCTCGTACTTCTATCAACCATCGAATCATGCATCAACGTCAGCCCCTCGCCCAATGTACAGTTGTGATGCCTGCAGCTCCGTCATGCTGCACAATCTCGACACCCTAAGATCAGTGACGCCACACTCTATCCTCTCAGTCATATCCCTGAGCTCCATGATGCTGCGGTCGAGCGCATCCAATCGTGCTAGGAGTGTAGCATCGTCCGTATGCTGCTGCTCCTCGATCCGTCGCAGCATCTCGTCAAGGATAGACACAACCATCTCCTGGACTCGGATAGACTCCTGTGAGGGCTGTGGACCATGCACTCTAGCAGCGGAGGTCCTAGAGGACTGTGTCACAACTAGGGCGCCATAGGATCCCGTACCGTAGTACGTACCCCTATGGAGACCACCAGCAGCGATCACCCATAGCTCGTCCGCCGAGGAAGATTGAGCGGGTTGTGAGGAAGTACCGGCCTCTCCTGCAATAGGTGCACTAACAGCCACCCACTCCTGAAGCTTAAGATAGTCAGCCAAGAAAGTATGGATACTCTATAATTTCTAATTTCTAATGTACTTATTATTACTAACTACATGAATGTTTATTTGCATGCATATTTACTAAGTTATATTAAAATTAACACGAAGTATTAAAATTAATAAATAGTATTGTAATACTTACGTAGGTCTGATCGGCCCTCTCGTCAATAAGCTTCCCCCTTTCTGATGGGTGGCCATGAAGACGGTCACCATGTTGGCGTTACCACCCTTCCTTACCTGTTAAAAATCGGGATACTCTCGATCAAAGTGCTTCCATGCTTCTCCATCAGATGGGTGATCCAACACTCCTTCATTCTGTTCCCGCCTATGCCAACTCATGTTTTCTGCAGTCTCCCTCACCATAAACAACCGCTGCAACCGTGATGTCAACGGCAAGTAGTGTATCAAATCGGTAGGCTTCCTTACACCGACAGACCTTCCTCTAACACTGCCCTTGCAGCGATCAGCACCACAAAATCTGCATGCATCTTCATCCTTATCATATTTATAGTACAACATGCACCCGTTGCGACGTGTATCAATTTTCTCGTATCCCATCTAGAGCGATCTCACCATCCTCTTAGACCGGTAGAAGTCTTTAGGCAACTTAGCACCCTCAGGCAAGATCTCTATAATCAACTCCATCAGTCGGTTGTAGCAATCTTGCGACATGTTAAAATCGGACTTGATGCTTAAAAATCTTGTAACCACCTCCAACTGTGAATGATCCTCCCAACCAGGATATAATGGAGTCCTTGTATTCAACAGCAACTCCATGAACTTTGCAGCATCGACGTTTGGTGCCTCATCGGCTGCATCATGATTGTCCGGATCGAAACTAGGCCCCGCCGTGTCAAAAATCATGTTCACCCCTCCATCGTCGTAAGCAGCGTGGTTGTGGACATCCATATAAGGCTCTGACTCCGATGGTAAAGACACAAGTTCTCCGTGCACGGTCCACTGATAGTAATTCGGCGTGAAACCCTTCGAGTATAAATGATATGTGACTTCCACTTCTGGCTGATATTTCAAGTTGCGACATCTCACACACGGACACTTAATTTTGGTACCGTCCATGTACTGAAGGAACGCCTTGGTGAACTGTAGGAACTGTTGTACACCCTCAATGAATTCATCCTGCATACCGTACATGTCATCAGGATGACGATTGTACATCCATGAACGATGTCGTAGGTAGTAATTCATATCCATTTTTAGATACTTCTGTAAGATAGATGCATGCACATCGTTCAAAGGCTTGAAAAAGTATTGGCATCGTTCAAACGTCTCTATTTCTATACCCTTATATATCTATCTATCTATCTATATAGATTACTAACCCTCACTAGCTGACTCGTCCCTTAATCAAATATATACACATACACACCTACCGCTCGATAATCTACCACTCTACCACTCGATACTCATATATATATACACTACTAAATTTTATAAATTTAGGGTTCATCAACACATATAACAATACCGTGTCAATACCAACTCATGTTAATGTATATGTATCATATCTTAACAACGTGTCCGTGTCATATACGTTTATAACATATATACAAATTTTATAAATTTATACTCACAAACAAAATAGTTCTAATACGTGTAACAGACAAAATTGAAAGTCTTGGAGAATTTTAAGGCATCGACATTTGGGGGTAGGACTTTGGATCCTATTCTTTATGTGACGGCTGTTGTGGGTAGAGTAGTTTGTGTGTGTGTCTATGTGTGTCGTGTTCGTGTGTGTATGTGTGTGTGTCATGTATGTTTTCGTGTGTCATGTCTGCGTTCGTGTGTGTGTGTGTGTCCGAGTAGTGTTAGGGTTTACCTGATGAAGGGCATGGCCGGAGAGGAGGGCGTGGCCGGAGATGAGGGGTGGCCGGAGGGGAGCAGCGGCTGGTGGGGGAGGGGTCGACCGATGGGTGTGGCCGGAGACGAATGGTGGCCGGAGGGAAGGGCGTGGTCGGAGACGAGGGGTGGTCGAAGGGGAGCAGCGGGGAAGGAAGGGAGCAGCGGTCAGGGTCCGCAGTAGGGGAGGGAGGGAGCAGCGGTCAGGGGGTGGGAGGGAAAATTTTGGGGAAATTTTTTGATTTTGGTGAAGAGCTGCTGGTATATATTAAATAATTAGCGATATCTGACTTAGGACATCGCTAAACGATGCTAATTTTAATGAAATTGGTGACTCATGTTGTGTCACTAAATGTCACCAATATTTAAGTATATTGGCGACTCAATAGACGTCACAGAGACGTCGCTAAATAGCATCGTTTAGCGACATCCAGCGGTGTCGCTAGTCGTCGCGAAATGTCGCAAATAATGACGTATTTGTTACGTTTCTTTACGACGTCGCTAATTACATATTATTTAGCGACGTTTTCCTCAAGAGTCGCTATTATCGTCGCTAATATGTATTATTTTGATAGTGAGTAAACTAGCCATAAATTTTCCTTAAAATTCTAAATTTAGTATTCAGGGGTTAATTTCATATAAATTATATTTAAATCATTATTTTCATGATTTTAGATGATTTATATATATGCCCTTGAAGTAGGGACTTAACCGTAGAATTTGGAGGTCAAAAATCGTAAAACTAGGTCTCGATGTCTCATAGAAAATGTATGTTTTTGTTTATGAATCTAAATGGTTCCGTAAGGTATCTAGACAATGTCATTTATGGTTAGTAATATTAGTTTAGATAATTTAGTCATATTATAAGTTTTTTAGTTAAATACTAAAAGTAGTTAATTAAATGTTTACGATCATTGGATTCCGGAGACCTTGACACGAGAGAGACATTCCATCTTCACCCTATGGAATCAGGCAAGTGTACCTTGCCAATGTGTATAGTATTTATGCATGTTTACTTTCAGTTGTTCTTGTTCATGTCTATTTTTATTCTGTCATGTATGTCTCGTACATGCTTCATGAAGTTTCTTTACTTGTTTCTATATATGCAACTTGTCTGTTCTTCTTGTCACGTACCCACTATACATCTAGAATTCTCGTATTCTTGTACACTCAACTTGACTAGATCTCGTTACTTGGACTTGACTTGACATGAGATTTACTTAACTCGTTTCCTTACTTCCTAGACGATTGTTATTAGACGTTGACTATACCTGACCATTCTCGCTCGAGAGTTCCTATTGGGCTGTGAAGGCGACTTACTATAGTTAGAGAGTCCCCTTTGGCCTACTTACTAGAGGATTGTGAGCTCACATTGAGTTGTGGTTACCCCGATTTACTTGTAGTGACGTCTAGTACCACACTTCTCTATGGCATGCCACCATATTAGTTGTGTTTATTTTTTATGTTTTATTCTTGTATCTTCTTCAGTCTTTTCTTGTAGTATTTTTTGTCTTTTTATGCATGTTTATTTACTGTACATTCAACATGTTATTATGTATCTAGCTATGTCCCCTAAGGATTTGGTGATCTCTCCAGTTTATTAATGGTTTCCTTATAGGTTATTGCTGATATCTGACATAGGCATAGTAGGAGCTATGTCTTCAGGATCTTCAGGTATTGTTAGTTGATGTCATCTATTCTGTTCTTTCTTAGTTATTTTCTTTCTTAATTCATAGTATAGTTAGTGTTATGGATGATGTTATTATGATTACATGGACACCTATTCTAATTTACACAGTTTATACGTATTTGAGTCGGACTAAAGTCTGAGTTCTTATTTACACAATAATAAAACTTTACTGCAATATATAGGATGCATGTTGTTGGCGCCTATGTGGGAGCTATGAAGCGCGCCCTAGTGCACCCTATGTTGTAATAATGCCAAGCTCGGGCTCCGTCGAGGGTGCCTCCTTCATACCCAAGGAAGGGACTTGGGTTGCCTAGTTGCAATTGACTGTAACTGTAACCCCTCTTCCTTGAATTTTGAAAATATTTTTTATCATTATTTATTTGAATTAAATCGTGATTTGTTTTTGGAATTTTATAAATATCCCTTGTATCTATCTAAAGTGTGTGCATAAATATATTATTCTATATACTTATATATGTGAGTAAGGATGGATTTATACTTATATTAGTCCTATAGTCTATCCATGATTTTATAAATTTATATATTCTTGGCAGGCCTAATCCATGTATATATTTTATAGATGGATGCAAAATATTATATAGGGCCTTATGGGTCCCATTGGTATATTATATAAATTATTTATGGCCTACAGCTACTACTTACTTGTTAGGGCCTCTCTCCCATTAAACCTATTCCAATCTGCTAAATCTACTATTATTATTGATATTAAAATTGTATCTCTTAAATATTATAACAAAGTTTTTATGCCAAACCTAGTAGACATTTGAACCATTTGGGTCCGGTCATGGTCAATTACCCACAACCGTAAACCCAAACCATTATGGCCATGCTCTCTCCTATATATAGCTATTGTCTAATCTCTCTCCTAACCCTAAAACCAGCCGCCACATAACCTGCATCAACCAAGCACCACCATCATCCTCACCATCATCACCAACCATCAAGAAAGAAGAGCAATGGCTCCCCTGCCATAGGGGTTCAACGCCACCCATCCCGACCACCACAAAGCTTGCCACGTGACCCCGCATAACTGGACGCCACCACCGGACAGTCTCTTCGAGCTCGATGAGTTGCTGCATCGAGGCGTGTGTGCCGAGCCGTACATCGACAACCCGTACGAGCACGAGCATCTGAGTCAGTGCATTTGGTTTGCCAAGTCTCACATCTCTCAACCGGCCTGCAGTCTGCACCGACCAGAACAGACCCCTGCGGCTCCGCCCCCTGCACGATGATGACCAGACTCCACGCCTCAGACTTCTCGACTCAAGCCCAGACCGAACGGACTAGTGGCGTGCCAGGATCCCCATGTCGAACCACCCCACCTTATCACCGTGCTCCCACGTTCGCAAGCTGCATGGCCTGCCACATCCTTCTTGACGCCGCAGGTGAGAAATTCTTCCTTGAGTAGAATAAAGTAGAAGAAGAAGTATGTGTTTAGTAATCAACACATGAAGGCCCCGTTTGGTTTACAGGATTGGACAACGTAATGTAATTGGCATTACGTTGTCAATCTAACTCGGGTGTTTGGTTGGACAAAAAAAATTAGATGTAATGTAATCGCGATTACAAGTTTGATTACATTACATCAGTTTCTTCTAAACTCAATTACATCATAAAACCTATGTAATCGCAATTACATTACAACTTAAGCGGAAGGTTGGTATGCTATAATTTGGTCTTTTTGTTCGTTTTTTGGTCATTTTTTGTTATTTTTGTTTGTTTTTTGTCATTTTTGTTCGGTTTTGGTCGTTTTTGTTCGTTTTTTTGTCATTTTTGTTCGATTTTGGTCATTTTCTGTTGTTTTTTGTTTGTTTTTTGTCGTTTTTGGTCGTTTTTGTTCATTTTTGGTCGTTTTTTTGTCGTTTTTGTTCGTTTTTGTTATTTTGTTCGTTTTTAGTTGTTTTTGTTTGTTTTTTTGTACGTTTTAGTCTTTTTTTGTTGTTTTTGTCCTTTTTGTCGTTTTTGTTCCTTTTTTGTTATTTTTGTTCGTTTTTTGTTGTTTTTGTTTTTTTTTGGCTTTTTTGTTGTTTTCGTCCGTTTTTTGTCATTTTTGTTCGTTTTTTGTCATTTTTGTTCGTTTTCGTTGTTATTGTTTTTTTTTTTCGTTTTTGTCATTTTTTTGTTGTTTTTGGTCCTTTTTTTGTTCGTTTTTTTGTCCTTTTTTTCGTTTTTTGTAATTTTTGTTCGTTTTTTTCATTTTTGTTCGGTTTTTTGTCGTTTTTTGTCCCTTTTTTAGTTTTTTGTCGTTTTTGTTCGTTTTTTGTCATTTTTTTTGTTTTTGTTTTTTTTTTTCGTTTTTGTCCCTTTCTTTTGTTGTTTTTGTCCGTTTTTTTGTCGTTTTTGTTCGTTTTTTGTCATTTTTGTTAGTTTTTCGTTGTTTTTGTTTGTTTTTTTTTGTCGTTTTTGTCCTTTTTTGTTGTTTTTGGTCTTTTTTTTGTTCGTTTTTTGTAATTTTTGTTCGTTTTTTGTCATTTTTGTTCGGTTTTTTTGTCGTTTTGTCGTTTTTTTTATTTTTATCGTTTTTGTTCATTTTTGTTCGTTTTTGGTTGTTTTTGTTTTTTTTTTTTTTGTCGTTTTTTTGTCCTTTTTTTTGTTGTTTTTGTCAGTTTTTTGTCGTTTTTGTTCATTTTTTGTCATTTTTGTTCGTTTTTGTTTGTTTTTTCGTTTTTGTCCCTTTTTTTTTTCTTTTTCTCTTTTTTTGTCGTTTTTGTTCATTTTTTGCCTTTTTTATCGGTTTTGGTCAATTTTTTACGTTTTTTATCGTTTTTTGTCGATTTTGTACATTTTTTGCCATTTCTGCATGTTATTTATCGATTTTTGTCGATCTTGTACGTTTTTGACCATTTTTTACGTTTTTATCGTCTTCTATCGTTTTGGGTCGATTTTGCATGTTTTTTGTCGCTTTTTTTAATCTTCTTTTGCTTTTTTTGGGATATTTTTTCACTTTTTTTTTTGGTCATTTATGTTCGTTTTTTTCTTTTTGTTTGTTGTTTTTGTCTTTTTTGTTCCCTTTTTTGTCGTTTTTTGGATTTTTTTTTTTGCAAGTTTTTTAATCTTTTTGTCGTTTTTTGCTCGTTTTAATTCCCTCTTGTTTTTTTGTCTTTTTCGTATTTTTGTTTTTTGTCATTTCTGTTTCTTTTTATCGTTTTTTATTTTTTTGCTCTTTTTTATCGTTTTTTTTTGTCATTTTTTTCTTTTTTTTCATTTTTTGCCCTTTATTTTGTTTTTGGTCGTTTTTCGTCCTTTTTTCCCTTTCATTTATTGTTGTTTTTTGTCATTTTTTTGTTTTTAATCATTTTTTTATCATCATTGGTCACTTTTTATGGTTTTCACATTTTTGATTTTTTTTTGTCGTTTTTCTTTTTGTCGCTTTTTCATTTTTGATTTTTTTTTTTCCTTCTGTTTTGTTCGTTTGTCATTTTTGGTATTTTTTATTTTTTGTCTTTTTTTTTCGTTTTTGGTCTTTTTTAGCAGAAAACAAACCATTTTCCCCCTTTTTTATTATTTTTTATTATTTTTTTCTTTTTTCTTTTTAAATTTTTGAAATTTTGTATTGATCAACTTTTTAAATTTTATGTTGTATTTTACAAAAATATATTAAATTAAAAATTCAATTACATTACATGGTAAACCAAACACATGAATACAATTAACATTACATTACATGGTTTGATTACATGTTTCAACCAAACAAAGTAATGTAATTGTAATTTCATTACATTACAAACTCAATTATATTACAAACCCAATTTTATTACGATTACGATTACATTACAATGAACCAAACGCAACCGAAATAACTATGGCTTTGGAAACAGACTTGGAACACAGTTCACGTGACCCCCTCCCCTTGCAATTGTGTTCACCTAGCAAGAAGAATAACATGCACTATTCATGATTCACGTAAGCAAAGGAGCATGTGCTCTGTTTGCAAAGCTGCATGTGCTCTGTTTCTACCAAAGGTTAATGGCATAATTTCATATAACCCCTCCAAAGGCATGTTCATATAAAACAACAATCACAAATTAACCTATAGTTAAATAAAAGCTAGGAAGCAGCAACTTTGCATGCACCTTGCATAAGATTCTCTACTTTTGTAGCATGATTCATTTAAGTTGGAAAGAAGAAGAAGCATATGTTGAAAATCAAGTTTTATAAGAGATGTTGGGCCCATTCAAAAACTAAAGTATATATATTAAAGACAGAAGTTTTCAGGTTTTTGAAAAAGGAATCTTTTCGGCTACTATTTAATAGAAGTTATGTCTTTACTTAACCCCTTATTATTAGATAATTGCAACTTAGATCCTAAAGATTGCAACATATAAGTTGTTATAAATTAAGTAGTTGAAACTAGATAAATATCTAGATAAAGACAATAGATTAAGTATGCATAGATAAAAATATATAAAAGATAAATTATGTTATTGTGTTAAAATTTCTATTTGAACAAACTTGTAGACAACTAGTAGGGCATCGAAATCCTTTTTGTACTTTTCATTTTCATCTCCTATGTGACCAGAAAACAGTTTCTAAAAATCGAGAAGAAAGAGTTTTTTAAATAGTATAATTTCAATTAAAACTACTGATACGGCATGTGCTCCGACAAACCGAGCGACATGGTCGCAACCCATGAGCATCGAAAGACGCGTATGGCTGTTTTCGACGTGTGGGAGTCGACGGAACTCAATTTTGTTGTACGTGCGCGACAAAATCGAGACGTATCCGCCGAGATACCCCGTATCGGCCCTTTTGCAAATTAGCCAATTGCTTTGTGTACGTTCATTATCTCAAGACGAAACTTATGCCAATAGGACCGTATCATTTTTTTGGTCATGTATGCCAAGTTTGGTCCGATTCTGAGAAGGTCGACCGGAACGCTATTTTGGCGGGCCTGCAACCCGATCCAACGTGCGAATTTGTGCACGGACTGTCAGAATCCAACTTTGGACATACGGTGGGATTTTTATCATTAAACTAGATCCATAGACATATAATTTGATGACTTTAGGGACTGTAGATGTTGGCACGCTTTTCGGTGCAAAGCAGGTCCAACGGCGGACATCGTTTTGACCTGAAATGACAATTTTGCCCTTGTGTCCAGAATTGGACTTATGGGTAGGCTATCCTAGCTAATTTGACTATTCTAAAAATATTGGCAATATCTGTTTCAGCATATGAAATCGTTTGCAGGAGTTCGAGTTTTGTGGTTCATTGGTTGACGAGTTGCTTATTTAGACGTAGTCGATTCTACACCAGGCAAGTATACCTTGCCGAAACTTTATTGTATTTACATGTTTTCTTCCTATTTACTTATTTTCATATAGTACTTGGTGTATCATCTCATGCTTCCCTTGTTTATAAATTTACGTGCACGTATAGGATATTATTTATTTCCTTTGCTTGTGTATTGGTCTTCTTCATGTTCACCGTGTCTTGAGATAGAGTTGTCAGCCATGTTTCCTTGACTTGAATTGATATTGATTGATTGATTGACAAGATTTGACCATTCTCGACTGGAAGTATCTTGTATTCTACTACAGTTGAGACATACTATAGATTGGGAGAATCTTGCATTGTACTACGATCTATAGGATTTTACTTGACCCTTGTATTCCTGTAGGGGAGGAGATCGATACTAGGATTGGCTATTCTCGATTGGGAGTATCTTACATTGTACTATAATCGAAATATACTATAGATTGGAAGTATCTTGTATTGTACTACAAGCTATAGGAGTTATTCGATTGATTGTTAGCCAAGTCTAGTATTACATCTCCATATAACATGTCGTTCCTTAGATATTCTTCTTGCACTGTTCTTATCCTCCATACATGTTATTTACTGTCATACTAGTAGGCATGTTTTTATGTATCTTGCTAGTCCCCTGAGGACTTGATGATCTCTTCAGGTAGCTGATCGCACGGAGTTAGTTAGCTGAGCATGATGGGAGTTGATTACATCTGCAGGATTCAAGTATATGCTAGTGATATTGATTTGTTATCCTCTCATGCTTGATATTCCTTATCATGATATATTTTGCTTATCATCCTAGTTTATAGACTCATGTTATTTCTTTGGAGTCTAATCGGACATATATGCTAGTGGGCTGCAGACCATGAACCATAATATTTATTCTTGTTTATATTCTTCATGTGGATTGAGATATAGTTTTGCCTAACCATGATTAGACATATTACCATAGTCTAGACAGCTTATACGTATTCGAGTCGGGCTGGAGTCCGCTTGATACGTAGCTGGCTTGCTCATATGCTCGCATCCCGAAAAGTGGGTACAGGTCGTGACAGTAACCAAACTAGCGAACAAATCGACTCGACAAGTACGAGTTCAGGCATATCTCATTTCGGTTTTGGTAAACCAGATGAGACTGTTAAATCGACTGCAACCATTGAAATGGCTCCTCCGACAAGCTGGTAATGTGGGTCCATCATCAACTAACTCATATTCCTTAGTAAATCTTGTATAAGTGGGAGGGATCTCGTAAAAGTTGTAGCCGTCCATATAGGCCAACGCCTTGCAGTAGATCGAGACGCATGTATGAAGCCACTTCATCTTACAGTAGAGACGGAGGAAGACAGAGGAAGGCATCTCCCGGATGAAAACCCTCCTCCAGGCCGGGGTTCATTACTGATGGGTAGTGTTGAATCAATCAACCCATCAAATAGTGGAATAGAAGCTCCACCCGAGAAAATTTGCCACTTTTTCCTTCGTAATGCAACACCTTATCTACGAACTAACATAAACCTCGATGAATGTTGCAAACCATCGTGGGAAGGAGGGCCAGCTTGTGACCAAATATGAGCTGGATAGCGGGAAAGATTAGGTTCTTGCTCACTCGTTCAAGTGACCGAGTTCCTCTAGGGACGACACAGTTGCTAAGCCATAACGTTAGAAACGCAGCTAATATTGCCTTTGGAGATAGCTTATAAAGGTCATGATATAAGTAATGGAAGATCCTGAGGTTAGGTTGGCCTAGCTCATCGACCATGGAGTTCCTCTCCCCTTACTTTACTATCAATATTGTAATATCATCCGTCGTAGAGGCAGGATGGGTGGTGAAAAGGACCTTCTTTGGCCATGTATCCTCCTGTGTGACGACATGCAGCTCTTCCAGGCATTGACGTGGGGAAAAGCCCCTATTTTGTTAAGACGTTGACATATCATATGATGGCATAACAGTTCTTTGTAAACGAACATCATCTCAGAATCTTTAGCATATAAAGTTGTGTGCTCCTCGTTATAAGGAGTGTATTCTTCGTATGGCTCCATCCTCCAGGGCAATCTCGAGATTGCATGCATTTCATGGAAAGCTAGGCCAATTTCTCCGCCTGGCATAAAGAATGTATCGGTATAGTAGTTGTGTCCACCTCCAGTCTATATTGGTTTGCACGTAGGGCCTAGTACATCTTGATCTTTTTGAGGTGTGCCTCATATTTGGTAAGGATCTATACGGTCAAATCATACCATTAATGGCTACTATGAGTCGAACTCGTGACTCGTAAGAGACCCGTGGGGTAGAAAACACCCATCTCCCATATCTGGTTTGTAAATGTAGCAGCACTGAAGGCTAGAGGCTCGGCACTTACATCGCTAACCATGTTCCTCGAATGTAGTATCTACATCGTATAGGATGGCCTGTCCTTCACCCATAGGAAGACATCCTTATGATGTATGCTAGACTTGATCTGGAAGTACCCTGCCAATGCTCCACCTTGAGTTGGGGTTCGTTTCCAGTACATACTCCTCTTTGAGGCCAAGCAAGTAAAGGCCGAAAGGGGCAAGTGGCACTCAATCTTAGGATGTACAAATTAAGGATTTTGCCTCAAGGTACCGATCTTCCTTTAGCTTCATGACCCCACCGTCATGGGAGACCGCCTTGTCCCCAAATAGGAATTGGGACCTCTTGTAGAAAGTTTTTATCCCATCACCCACTGGGATCTTGCTAGAAGCCAGGATCTGCTCGAGGAGAAGGAAGTGATGCATTTCAATACAGGTCATCCTCCGCAGAGGCTGGCCCTTGGCAATCAAGCCATCATGGGGTTACCTCCTTCTTCCTCGTGGTCTAAGCCCATCCGTTAGAGGGAGGAACCAAACAGGATCTCGCCTAGTGAGGGCACCTCCATGGATACTGAATAAAGAAACAAGCCAAAAAAATTCAAAAAAAGTCATAAAGACTTAAAGAACCATGCAGCTTATGCAATCAAGGCGCATTACTTTGACAGCGCATAGTAGCATGGCGCAACAAAGCAAGCCTTAGTACAACCTCTTCACCATTGCATAAGGCAGCATATACACGATGGTTACCTATCCATGCGACATACTAAGCATCGGTGCATCATCTAGACAAAGCACTAACTAATGTCCATGAGCGTCAACAGTGTAAAACTTCAGCGCATCTTCAGGATAAAGCATTAGCAATGTCCATGCGCGTCAGTTGTGTAAAACTTTAGTGTATCTTCAGAATGTAGCTTTCAGCCATGTACATACATGTCAATAGTAGATTTGGTCAGCGCATGATTCTAGATGGTTACCATCCATGCAACTGACCGTGCAAAATTGCCTCTGTGTTCAAAAATAAGACACGGCCATCGACGGCAGCTCATCACCTTCGACTTCCTTACAGACGTCGGTGTGCATCGTGTCGACGACAAGTGGCACAGTGGCCGCCTAAGTGGCTTTTCTTTCTCTTGCACTTTCTCGTGCTTGTAGTAGCATCTTTGGGGGTTATGGAAAAAAGTTAGGGTTTGCTAAGGAATGAGGACATCGATTTTTTTCTCTTTTTGATTCTTCAAAGTAAGTAAAGCTTTCTCTCTCCAACCTGACGGCTATTTATAGACTCAAGATGCACGTGGTTCAATAAAGACGAAGCGTGCATCTGTCGCTTCAAAGATCTTGCTAAATAACTGCTTTATAAAATGCTCTCATCCTAAAGGATATTTGAAAGCCTGTTAAATCAATCATGCATAGAGTTGGTCATGCGCCAAACGGATCATAAGATAAACAAATCATGTGCTTCAAAACTCTACCAACCATGCTTCTATTTCAAAGTATTTCAAAACTTGTCAAAGTTTTAAAAACTTTGAATGGGGTCTTAAAGAAGCACAAAAAATTATATGTAGCCATAGAATAGCAAACCATGTGCACCCTAAACCATGCGCTCATAAGACAGCACAAAGACTTGATGGAGCCAGCCCCTGTTGTGCCTAATTTCCATGCCCCAAAAATGCTATGCCCAGAGCAATTAATGTTACAGTAACAAACCATGTCAAATCTCAGTTGTCACTTGGAACATGGTGCAGCATGCGCCTCAAAGTATACACAGTGGATGACTACACGACAACTAATCATCATCAATTATGACTCCATATGCCAATGCTCCCATGCACTAAATGTTGCCAGCGTATTGAAGACATTTCAGATAAAACAAAGATGCTTCAAAGAACGAGATGACAAACACCGTCATCGCTTACTACAGCACAATGATTACCATTTTGGCAGTTATAGCTGTACACTACCACGTGGCTGGCAAGGACAAACCCTTGCATGCACCTAAGAAGTTATGCGCCAAGACCTATATTGTGCCAAATCTGCAGCTACGCCTTATCATTAACTGATTTTCCCATGCGCTGATTTCTTCATACGTAGTCGAATCTTTCTGTTTCAATAAGACAAGATCTTTAAGCAATAGGCAACAACCATATGTCACTGACTTGGTCATACCTATGACGGGTGTCAACAGCCCAAGATCTTAACAACTACATCCCAGCCACTGCCACATAGCAGTCAATTGTGACATGCACACACAGTTGAAACTATATTCTATTCACAAGTTCCAGGTGGTGCCATAAATCATGTGCATACCATTCGGGCTCAACATTTTTGTGTGCATAGATTTCAGAAAATAGAAGAAGCCTTACTTCACTGTAGCACCCAGTATCTAAAGTGAGGGTAATTTTGAAATTTTGTAGTTATAGTCATTTAATAATGATATTTAAACCATGTTATGATTTTTTTGTGATTTTTAATTATTTTAAAACTATTTAAAATATTGAATTGTGATTTTGATGGTTAACTAGTGTAACCCTAGAGTTTGGCTAAGCCTAGAGACTAACCATGACCCAGGGAGCCTAGTCATGTAATTAGGATGACTAATTACAACTTTTTAGTCTAAGGGTATTTTGGTCATTTTGACAATTTTGTGAAATTGTAAATTGTATTAATTAAATATTATGCTCATCTTTTAGTTAAGCCTTAACCTAGAAGTTTAACCTAACCTAGATTAGTCTTGAGGTTAGAATCATGGTTAGAACATTCCTACTAAGTGCCAAGGTTAGTAATATCTAGATATTCCTAGGTAGGATATTTTCCCTTTGAGATATTTGTAAAAAGAAGCCTTGAACTAATAGGAAGGCTTATAATTGGGTGGACAACTCCTAGTCACTCATCTAGACCTAAAACCTAACCTTAATTCATCTAATGACAACCATCAAGTGCCCCCTTCCTATAAAGCATCCTTAAGAAGGCCTTTGCCTTTTTTTTACAATTTCTTAGAACCCTAATTGATCCTCTCCAAATTTCTTCCCCTAATAACCAAATTAATTCCAAATTGATCCTAATCAATTACATCATCACCCTCTACCATAGTGGAAGCTAGTGAAGGCTTGTTAGGAAGGATTTGAAGAGCTTTGGGCAATAGGAGTTCAATGGAGGACTCTCATTTTAACCATTTGCATTGAGGTTTCACCCTCAATAGGTAAAACCTATCAAATACCTTTAATTTCTCAATTTCTTTTCATAGATGCATCCATTTAGGGTTCTCCTAGGTGTAGCCCAAGTTTGATAGGAAATCGTGTCGATTTTGTGTCTGTATCGGACACGTATCGATGTATTTAAATGAGTGTTTGATGAAATACCACATAGAAATGGATTTTGGTAATTTTCAAAACTAATTACATGTATGTGTAGCCTAACGTGTGTATATTACAACCTTAATCGACTGAGTCAATTTTAGTATAGTTTAGACACGGTTTTAGGGCTTGGACACGCAGTACGAGACACCGCACGGGGCTCGTACGGCTGCCCTGCTCCTCAACACTGATTGCGGACACGACACGCGTCGAGACGAGGTTCCACTTAGCATAGACCGAGGGGCAATGACTGACATGTCACCCCTCGAGTCTCGAGTCGTCTTGGGTCGTGTCGGACACGAATTTTGATCTGTACTGGGCTTATACAGACTGTGCACAGGCGGGTTTTGGTTACTGACACGGGGTTCGTGTCGCTTCTGGACACGTTATGGTCATGTGTCAGGATGTCAGACACGAAGCCCTATACCTGGCGAACCCCTAGGCACGACCACGAGGTGTCTCATGTCGTGTGTCGTGTCCTAGCCCGACTCGCACACGTGCACGAGGTTGTCTGCACATTTTGGTGTCTGTGTGTGTTCTCTCTGTTAGGACACGTTCGTGTCCAGTTGTTGGACATGAAGTTGTGTAACGCCCCAGTCCTAAAATACGTAGGACTAAGAACGTAGACATGCCAGCTGTATTCATACGAAGTATACTCCAATATATGGAAACCTCGTACGAATACATAAGCTGTAAAACTGCAGTAGAACCATAACTAATCTCATCCACACAAAATAAATAAAAGATATCATAAAATGATAATGAACTGTCTTGATATAATATGTTGGGCGGAGACAAATCCACTACCAACAAGTAAAGGAAAAATACATGAGTAAATAAACAAATTTGGCGAGAGAAGTGAAGACGATCCAAGTGCAATCATCCTCGAAGAATAGAGATGGTCACGACTAGAGCTAGAGCACCTGCGAAAGACAATAACACACACCTGGAGAGATAACCAGGTCCTCAGAGGGACGTAACAAGATACATAATATCATGCCATATAAACTGAATAAATATTGCTCAAATAAATAAGTAAATCGAATTATAACATGTTCCAATACGCACCTACTGAACGAGCGTACCATCCCCCCAACCAAACAAGGACAGGAGATGGTAAACTAATTCACGGTGACGTATCTTTCCATGCTAATAATCCAATATGGTATCCGGACCCCAACAAGGTTCAATACCTTCTCATCGAAGTAGTAAGTCACACCTACAACCAAACAATGACAAGATGTGACGAACTAATCCGCGACAAGTTATTGTTCCAAGCCACGGTCAGATACAAGTACCCAAACCAAAAGTACTCGTACCTAACGGATAAAGGTGCCTAACCGTTCTAAGTGATATGTAGTTAAGAACAATCCTTCCTACGCATGGGCCCTGGCTAAATAGGATCGGCATAGTCCTCCTTGGGCACCAGAGGCCCCATCAGTAAGAGCATGACGTTCCACAGAATCGTCAGTGGCCGTCAGTAATCATGGATCATCAACCCCGTATCTCCAGCGAAGAGTCCGGGTCACAAGGAAAGTGCATCGAAGCCCATACGCTAAGAAATTGTCCTCCCCGCCCAATGCCTACTGCGTTGTATCCACAACACAACCACTATAACCGCTAAGTCAAACTAGCATGTAACCTCTATTAGCGGTTATTCCTATCGCACGGCTTGTACGCACTGGTAGCCAGCCAATCACGCACTTCCGTGTTCTACATACGACACACAACTTTGTGTTACCACGTGTCAAGGCCAATGAATGCAACACACATGGTGGTCCCTTAAATCTAGGTTTAATTTGTAAGAAAATAATACACAGCAGGAAATATAAATGAACAGTAAGTTCTAACAGGTTATGCCATGTATCACAGTTTATTTTGCATAAAGAAAATAAATAATGCATGAAAATATTAGCTAAAATAAATAAACAGCTAATGGCAAGGTGTCTTGCCTGGTAGGACGCCTGGTGTGCTGCGTTGATCAAAGTGGCACGAACTGCGACCTCGTTGTAATAACTATACAAGGGGACCTCTGTTGGTGGTACAGACCGGTACATCGGGTCCAGATGGGTCAATTTAGTTAGGGTGGACATAAGGTAGTCTTGAAATGGGCATAGGAATAGGAATAATAGGACTAATCGCGAAATGGAAGATAATCGAAGAGGAAGCTAGAGTAACAATATACATACGGTTTGTAGAAAGCTATAATTTTGTCAAAATAAGTATTTGAAAAGGAGCTAGCTTATTGTATAAATACATATATAATCCTACTGAATGAAAGATACGTATAGTGTATAATCATAATAAAATAATAACGATAACGATAATATTTACATATATTTTGTGAATATATATGCTGCGACGTAAAAATAAATGAATGATAATAACTTTTAGTAATTTTAATAGTAAAAATTTTGCATAGATATTTAAGTATCCTGTTTGCAATACATAACAAAATAATAATATTTAATTTTCAAATATAATAGTTTTTAACAATACTAGTTATAGTATAAATAAAATAAACATCAACCATTAAAATCATAAACTAATACTGTACTGTGCTGATAATAATAATAATAATAATAATTAAAATAAATCACCAAAAAAAAAACTTGCGACTGCTTTCTCCTCTACTAACTGTTAAGAGGAGGGAGAGAAAAGCATATCAATCACAGAAAGGAAGAGGGAGAGTATGAATAAAACAAAAGTTAATGTCATTCAAAGCATAGAAAAGAACTGCAGTCTGCAGAGCAAAAAAATAGAAAGAGAAAAGCATTGGAGAAAGTGAGCGAGAGAGGGGCTGAGGGAGAGAGAGACTGGAAGGGAAGAGAGGAGCGATAGGTCGGCGGAGGATTTGGGGGGTCGACGGGACTCGTAGGAGGAGGAGGCGGCGACTAGGAGGAGCGGTTGCGGTCGGGAGGCGCGGAGAAGAGTGGCGGTGACGGCGGAGTGGAAGTCGGCCGGAGGGACGGCTAAGGTGGCAAGGGCGGCGGAACGCGGTGGAGGAGGAGAGAGAGGCCGGAGGGGGAGTTCGAGACCGAGCTGGTCGGGGTTTAGCGGCGAGCGGCTAGGGTTGTACGCGGGAGTTGGTGGGTCGGCGCAGTGGGTTCACGCGGCTCCGGTCGACGTCAAGGGTCGGCGGCGCTCCAGGCGCGGCGGATGGTCGTGAGGAGCGGAGGCTGTGGAAGAGTCCAGCGGCGGTAGGAGCGGGGCTTGCGCTGCTCTGGGCGGCGGCAGTTTTGGCCGGGCTGTGCGCGGCTGCCGGAGGGAACGGTGACTCGGGGCGGCGAGGTAAATTTTAGGGTTAGGGTTTGGTTTCCCTTCTTCTTTGTTTTTTTCTGGTGTTGGTGGTGTTGGAAAGTCGCCGGCCGAGGTGGCGACAATGGCCGGGAAAGGGTTTGGCAGAGGTGGAGATATTTTGCACGGGAGGTCGTGGACGGAGGTGACTGGGATGGTGGTTGTCGGAGGTGGTGGTGTCAGCGGGTGGCTGTTGTGGTGGTGGTTGGCCGTGGTCCAGGTGGTAGACTTGGAGAATTCCGGTGGGTAATGGGGTGCTGGTCATGGTTCGAAGGAGTGGCTGATCGCGGGGCTGGTGTGCTTGGGTCGGGTGGCCGAGGACGGGTGGCCGAGGAGGGGGCTGTCGACCGTAGGCTAGAGTTAGGGTTTAGAAATAGGATTAGGGTTTTGAGTTTGGATGAGTCGTGTCGGGTGTGTCCGACACGACGGGGACGGAGGTTCGGATCTGTCGGACCCGGGGTGGAGTAATATATTTGTACCATGAAACACATAGTGGATGGGACACGGACACGGTCATGGACACGATGAACTCACTTCTGGCTGTGGAGAATTTGGAGAAATATTGTGAAGAAAATATTGGAGGAGTACCTGCCTATTTATAGGATATGGGAATTCCCAATAGGATAGGATTTGGAATAGATTTAAAACCCAAAATAGATAATTCGTAGTTTAAATTTAAAAGCAATCAAATCCAAATCCAATTAAATCTAATTCCCTTAGTTTAAAATCAATCAATAAATCAAATTTCAATTATTTAATTATTTAAATAAATACATAAATTCAAATCAAGATTTAAATGGCCACAATATCTTCCAAATATATTTTCCAAAAATACTATTAATAATAATTTCGAAAATTACATAATATTTAAAATAAACCAATAAATAATTACAAATATATATGAATACACAAATAATATTTTCATAATTATGTTTTTTTTCTAGTATACAATAAAAATATTAATTATTCTTAATAATTGTATAAATGAAGGCCTTCAGTAAATAAAATAACAACTTGGTAATGATAGTAAAATAATTATTGCATATATTATTTTGAAACTATAAAATAATAAATAAAATATTTTTCTAAAATATGTACGCTCGCACATATTTGCATTCGTCGAGCAAAATAAAATTTCGTGCGCGACGTAAAATACGATTACGCGACGTACAATACAAAATTTTAAATCGGTACCAAATTTAATAAAAAAATAGTATAAATTTAGGGATTTTACAAGTTGACCCCCATGAAACGTACTATGTGTACTCATGACTGCACATGTTAATTAGTAGGATTCATGGGTTTTTCAAAACAAATTTAGGGTCGAACCCTATTTACTGATACATGTTTCAGTTCATGGGTTTTTTGAGTTTAAAATGTGTTTTAAATTATTAATAAATGAAATTTGTGATGTAATAACATGTATACATGTCTGGGGATTCAAATGGGATGGGTTATATTCGAATTTCACTAGCTAAAAGACTCAACTGAAATGATAACCTGAGAAGTTCCCTAAGTAAAAACCTAAAAACTGAGATTTCAAATAGTTAAGTTAAACTGAGATATAATATCTGAGATTTTGAATGTGTAAACTGAAATAGGATTTGGTTTCAAATTGAACTAAACTAGTGTAAAGCCTGAGTTTGTGCATAACCTGGAATAGTATGTGTGAGTGTATGTGTCTGTGAGTGTGAAGGAATTGAGGAAGGGATCCTGGGTTTAGGAGTTGGCTAATAAAGAGTTGCCATATGGTTTACACTTGAGTTGGATCTTAGAGTATTGGTCCTTGCATCATTTGAGTAAGAACCCTTACCTTGCCTTAAGGTTCAGACCTTGAACACATCTGTGTTCAGTCCAGTTAGCCATGTGACCAGTTTTCCCTCTGTTTCATTGCATTTAGTGAATATTCATATATATGTAAGGTTCTGTGATGTACATTATATTATATTAAGGTTGAGGTTGGGTAGTATGGATAAGGGTTAATGTGATACTTAGTATATATTTTGGGTTCAGAGTTCAATTGTCTTGTAGAGCATAGACATGTTATATATATGTAATACTCCTAATGTATGTTAAGGTAGGACAATTGATTGTATGAAGTTGATACCTATATATACATGTGATGATATACATATGTAAGTTTCAGTGGTATCATAGATTAGGATATGAAGTGGTGTCTGTACCTCCTATCTAGATGAGTGGTTATGTGGTTAAGTGAATATATGTTATAGAGTGTAGGGAATTATAGAGGGAAAACAGGTAGAGGAGTATGGCAGTAGTAGCAGTAGGGTCTACTGAGATCTGTATGGCATTACAGATGCAAGCTAATAGACCTTACAGTAGCAGGAAGCAGTAGCATGACCAGTGGTAGCAGCAATGCAGCAATAGGCATTGCAGTAGAGCCATAGCAGCAGTAGACAGTGGCTAGGCAGTTGGCCTGAGCTCACTTCTTTGGCTACTTAAGTTGACCATTAGCCTTGAGCATATCAGTGGTTTGTGAAGGTTAGAGTGTTAGAGTTATGCCAGATGTTAGTTTCAGATTAGTGAGAGGATGAAGGTTAGTTCAGATGTGTTAACTAGTATATTAGGTTTTAAGTGTCAATAACATGGAGTCAAAGTGGCTTTAGGAGTTAGTGTTGTGTCCTAGTGTGATTGTGATATGGGGTTACACATATATTAGTTAGTGTTAGGAGAGGGTATATTCATGATATGTGTATGAGAGCCCAGGGTAGTTCAATATAGAGTTTAGATTATATATGAGTTTAATCTATTATGAGATAAGTGTTATAACACTTTAGCCTAGTACTATATAGTATCCTAGGATATGAAAGTCTATGGTTTAGATTTGAGTTAGCCTATAGAGTTAACCAAGTTTGACCTCATAGTCTAAGTTGACTAAATTGACTAGATAGTTGACTTAAACCCTAGACTAGTTGACTAGTTTGACTATAGTTGACCTAGTTTGACCTAGACAGTTGACCAAAGTTGACCAAGAGTTGACTTTGACCTAGTTGACTTAGAATCATGTAGTTTGCATTGCAGATTTCCATTATTTTAATTTGAGTACTTAAATAACCTATTTTACTCTAAATGGGACTCTGTGACACCAGTTCGGATATCTATTCATATCAGTCATACAGGGTGACAGGCGAGTACATTCTCTGATCATTTCATACTTGTTAGGATTTATATTCTTGCTCTAGATTACTTTACATGATGCTGTCACGTTATTAGCACGGATTGGTACTATATGGATCTTGTCATGCGATGTTATCTCTCTCGGGGTGCATCAGATACAGTTGTCATGTGCTTTTAACGAACATCTTGTATTTCATGTACACCGCTTTCATGTATACTCTTGTGCAATCTTTTACTCTCATGATCATGTGAGCAAACATGATAAAAACCTCTTGTACAAGGTAATGTAACTTGACTGGATCCTTGTGTATTGATTGGGGAGGGTGAGTAGGAAATAGTTATATGATCAAATCCTATCTTGTACAATCTTGTAAAATCTTGTGAAATCTTGTACAATCTTATGAAATCTTGTATATGTCCTAACCCGTTTATATAACCATCTCATGCTCTAAATCACAGGTTACTTACAGTTCTTACTTATCATGTATATAGATATTTCCAGTTATCAAATCTCTCTCGTTTTCATATATATTTCTTTATAGTCCATGTATCTTATTCTTTTGCATGCTTTATATTTCCCAACATGATATGAACTGCGTGAGATGTATTGTGCTCGCTCCTGTCCTGACTGGACCTGTTAAAAATATTACAGATGATGATGGTGACTGCCCTACCTTCTATGGGGCACATGAGGGTGACCTTCAAGAGCCTGAGGAGCATCTAGCTCAGTAGAGGGTGCCTAGTCTAGTCTAGTATTTATAGTTTTTAGTTTGTATCGGATTGTTCCGATTGTTAGTTGAGACTTAGTTATATTTCAGGACTTGTATTTATTTGTGTTGAACATCTACTTTGTGTGGTGCGATAACTCTATTTATATTTCAGTTTCTTCCTTTTAACTGATTCCATGTCGTGCTCTATCTTCCCTAGACTTGTGATTGAGATATAGAGTTGAGATGTTATATTATACCTCCGTGCGGGGATAATATGTGTATATCATATTGTTGTTAGATGTTAGATGTTATAGACGAAATATACAGCGTTCTACCGACGATACTGCGGCATAGGCTGGACGTACCCACGTTCTCGTGCCCTTCCTTAGTGTGTGGGTCGTGACACATTTTTAGTGGTAGCCCATGCAGGTCAGAGTCGCAACTAGTACGATTTTGTAGGGGTGCTCGACTTAGAGTGCTGCTACGAGCCTGCTGCTAGGATATAGGATAGGCAGTATAAAAAGTTACTCAATCACAGTTAGGACTACTTGAGGAGATTCCTGGGATAACCCATGAGGATCTCATTATGAACTATCTCGAAATTCATTTCCGACAGTTTTTGTCTACCTTCCTTGTTCATCGTTGAATTTGATTCTTGGTATTTATTATTGACTGAATTTTCTACCAAGATAACATTATGGGCTAGGTTGCCTCAGTCATGGAATCTAGAGTCTTATACAACCATATTAGCTTGTTTTGCGATGAGATAGAGTCTAATTTTGGATGTATTTCTCGGGTATGGGAATTTAAAGTTTTTGCAACCAAGCTAGCGGCAATGCAAAAATTTTAAATACCATAATTCTAGAGGTATGTACATTAGTTGCAGACTCTATAGATTATCGCAGCCATACTTATTGGTGTGACGAGGATTCTGGTAACATGGTTCTGGATAGACGGGTATGATTATCAGATTGCAGAATAGATACCATATAGATGGTACCCTAGTATAATGGAGTGGAATATCAGTATGGATATTACTTGAGTATCATGGATTAGATGGAGGGATCTAGGCCACCTGTAGCGCAGCACTGTGCCCCGCACCATCAGAGGGAAATACCCCAGAGGGACAGGGCTTTTGCGCTAACAGTCGAGTAGACCGACGCTACGGGTGACGGGTTAGCAGGTCTTTCTTTCATGTTCTTCTTACCATCTTGTTGTGTTATTCCAATAGTACCTGTCAAGATGTTTTGTGCTGTGATAGATAGTATAGTGACCCTGATCAAGATCGTGATATCAAGACCAGTAGGACCACGATTTGCATATTTTAGATATAGTTTTCTTGACCTTGATTGTTGGAAGTTTAACCTAGAAGGAGTACGGCCATCTTAATTTCGAGGACGAAATTTTTCTAAGGAGGGTATACTTGTAGCACCAAGTTTCTAAAATGAGGATAATTTTGAAAATTTGTAATTATAATCATTTAATAATGATATTTAAACCATGTTATAATTTTTAGTAATTTTTAATTATTTTAAAACTATTTAAAATATTGAATTGTGATTTTGATGGTTAACTAGTGTAACCCTAGAGTTTGGCTAAGCCTAGAGACTAACCATGACCAAGGGAGCCAAGTTATGTGATTAGGATGACTAATTACAACTTTTTAGCCTAAGGGTATTTTGGTCATTTTGACAATTTTGTGAAATTATAAATTGTATTAATTAAATATTATGCTAATCTTTTAGTTAAGCCTTAACCAAGAAGTTTAACCTAATCTAGATTAGTATTGAGGTTAGAATCATGGTTAGAACATTCCTACTAAGTGCCAAGGTTAGTAATATCTAGATATTCCTAGATAGGATATTTTCCCTTTGAGATATTTGTAAAAAGAAGCCTTGAACCAATATGAAGGCTTAGAATTGGGTGGACAACTCCTAGCCACTCATCTAGACCTAAAACCTAACCCTAATTCATCTAATGGCAGCCATCAAGTGCCCCCCTTCCTATAAAGCATCCTTAAGAAGGCCTTTGCCTCTTTTTACAATTTCTTAGAACCCTAATTATTCCTCCAAAAATTTCTTCCCCTAATATCCAAATTAAGTCCAAATTGATCCTAATCAATTGCATCATCACCCTCTACCATAGTAGAAGCTAGTGGAGGCTTGCAAGGAAGGATTTGAAGAGCTTTGGGCAATAGGAGTTCAAAGGAGGAGTCTCATTTTAACCCTTTGCTTAGATGTTTCACCCTCAATAGGTAAAACCTATCAAACACCTTTAATTTCTCAATTTCTTTCCATAGATGCATCCATTTAGGGTTCCCCTAGGTGTAGCCCAAGTTTGGAAGGAAATTGTGTCTGTATCGGACACCTATCGGTGTATTTAAATGAGTGCTCGATGAAATGCCACATAGAAATAGATTTTGGTAATTTTCAAAACTAATTACATGTATGTGTATCCTAACATGTGTATATTACAACCCAAATCGACTGAGTCGATTTTATTATAGTTTGGACACGGTTTTAGGGCTTAGACACGCAGCACGAGACACCGTATGGGGCTCGTGCGGCTGCCCTGCTACTCGATACTGATTGCGGACACGACACGCGTCGATACGAGGTACCACTTGGCATAGACCGAGGGAAAATGACTGACATGTCATCCCTCGAGTCTCGAGTCGTCTTGTGTCGTGTCGGAAACAAATTTTGATCTGCACTGGGCTTATACAGACTGTGCACAGGCGGGTTTTGGTTACTGATACGGGGTTCGTGTCGCTTCTGGACATGTTGTGGTTGTGTGTCAGGGTGTCAGACATGAAGCCCTATACCTGGCGAACCCCTAGGTACGACCACGAGGTGTCTTGTGTCGTGTGTCGTGTCCTAGCCCGACTCGCACATGTGCACGAGGCTGTCTGCATGTTTTGGAGTCAGTGTGTGTTCTCTCTGTTAGGACACGTTCGTGTCCAGTTGTTGGACACGAAGTTGACCCCCATGATACGTACTATGTGTACTCATGACTGCACATGTTAATTAGTAGGATTCATGGGTTTTTCAAAACAAATTTAGGCTCGAACCCTATTTACTGATACATGTTTTAGTTCATGGGTTTTTGAGTTCAAAATGTGTTTTAAATTATTAATAAATTAAATTTGTGATGTGATAACATGTATACATGTCTGGGGATTCAAATGGGATGGATTGTATTCGAATTTCACTAGCTAAATGACTCAACTGAAATGATAACCTGAGAAGTTCCCTAAGTGAAAACCTGAAAACTGAGATTTCAAATGGTTAAGTTAAACTGAGATATAATATCTGAGATTTTGAATGTGTAAACTGAAATAGGATTTGGTTTCAAATTGAATTGAACTAGTATAAAGTCTAAGTTTGTGCATAACCTGGAATAGTATGTGTGAGTGTATGTGTCTGTGAGTGTGAAGGAATTGAGGGAGGGATCCTGGGTTTATGAGTTGGCTAATAAAGAGTTTCCATATGGTTTACACTTGAGTTGGATCTTAGAGTATTGGTCCTTGCATCATTTGAGTAAGAACCCTTACCTTACCTTAAGGTTCAGACCTTGAACACATCTGTGTTCAGTCCAGTTAACCATGTGACCAGTTTTCCCTCTGTTTTATTGCATTTAGTGAATATTCATATATATGTAAGGTTCTGTGATGTACATTATATTATATTAAGGTTGAGGTTGGGTAGTATGGATAAGGGTTAATGTGATACTTAGTATATAGTTTTGGTTCAGAGTTCAATAGTCTTGTAGAGCATAGACATGTTATATATATATATGTAATACTCCTAATATATGTTAAGGTAGGACAATTAATTGTATGAAGTTGATACCTATATATACATGTGATGATATACACATGTAAGTTTCAGTGGTATCATAGATTAGGATATGAAGTGGTGTCTGTACCTCCTATCTAGATGAGTGGTTATGTGGTTAAGTGAATATATGTTATAGAGTGTAGGGAATTATAGAGGGAAAATAGGCAGAGGGGTATAGCAGCAGTAGCAGTAGGGTGTACTGAGCTCTGTATGGCATTACAGATGCAAGCTAATAGACCTTACAGTTACAGGAAGCAGTAGCATGACCAGTGGTAGCAGCAATGCAGCAATAGGCATTACAGTAGAGCCATAGCAGCAGTAGACAGTGGCTAGGCAGTTGGCCTGAGCTTACTTCATTGGCCACTTAAGTTGACCTTTAGCCTTGAGCATATCAGAGGTTTGTGAAGGTTAGAGTGTTAGAGTTATGCCAGATGTTAGTTTCAGATTAGTGAGAGGATGAAGGTTAGTTCAGATGTGTTAACTAGTGTATTAGGTTTTAAGTGTCAATAACATGGAGTCATATTAGCTTTAGGAGTTAGTGTTGTGTCCTAATGTGATTGTGATATGGGGTTACACATATATTAGTTAGAGTATTAGGAGAGGGTATATTCATGGTATATGTATGAGAGCCCAGGGTAGTTCAATATAGAGTTTAGATTATATATGAGTTTAATCTATTATGAGATAAGTGTTATAACACTTTAGCCTTGTACTATATGGTTTCCTAGGATATGAAAGTCTATGGTTTAGATTTGAGTTAGCCTATAGTGTTGACCAAGTTTGACCTCATAGTCTAAGTTGACTAAATTGACTAGATAGTTGACCTAAACCCTAGACTAGTTGACTAGTTTGACTATAGTTGACCTAGTTTGACCTAAACAGTTGACCAAAGTTGACCAAGAGTTGACTTTTACCTAGTTGACTTAGAATCATGTAGTTTGCTTTTCAAATTTCCATTATTTCAATTTGAGTACTTAAATAACCTATTTTACTCTAAATAGGACTCTGTGACACCAGTTCGGACATCTATTCATATCAGTCATACAGGGTGACAGGCAAGTACATTTTCTGATCATTTCATACTTGTTAGGATTTATATTCTTGCTCTAGATTACTTTACATGATGCTGTCACGTTATTGTCACGGATTGGTACTATATGGATCTTGTCATGCGATGTTATCTCTCTCGGGGTGCATTAGATACAGTTATCATATGCTTTTCACGAACATCTTGTATTTCATGTACATTGCTTTCATGTATACTCTTGTGTAATCTTGTACTCTCATGATCATGTGAGCAAATATAATAAAAACCTCTTGTACAAGGTAACGTAACTTGATTGGATCCTTGTGTATTGATTGGGGAGGGTGAGTAGGAAATGGTTATGTGATCAAATCCCATCTTGTACAATCTTGTGAAATCTTATACAATCTTGTGAAATCTTGTATATGTCCTAACCCATTTATATAACCATCTTCTGCTCTAAATCACAGGTTACTTACAGTTCTTACTTATCATGTATATAGATATTTCCAGTTATCAAATCTCTCTCATTTTTATATATATTTCTTTACAGTCCATGTACCTTACTCTTTTGCATGTTTTATATTTCCCAACATGATATGAACTCGTGAGATGTATTGTGTTTGCTCCTGTTCTGACTGGACCGGTTAAAAATATTACAGATGATGATGGTGAATGCCCTACCTTCTATGGGGCACATGAGGGTGACCTTCAGGAGCCTTAGGAGCATCTAGCTCAGTAGAGGGTGCCTAGTCTAGTCTTTATTTATAGTTTTCAGTTTGTATCGGATTGTTCCGATTGTTAGTTGAGACTTAGTTATATTTCAGGACTTGTATTTATTTGTGTTGAACATCTACTCTGTGTGGTGCGATAACTCTATTTATATTTTAGTTTCTTCCTTTTATCTGATTCCATATCGTGCTCTATCTTCCCTAGACTTGTGATTGAGATATAGAGTTGAGATATTATATTATACCTCCGTGCGGAGATGATATGTGGATATCATATTGTTGTTAGATGTTAGATGTTATAGACGAACTATACAGCGTTCTACCGCCGACATTGTGGCGTAGGGTGGATGTCTCTACGTTCTCGTGCCCTTTCTTAGGGTGCGGGTCATGACATTCACAAAAAAAGACTCTTCAATACGCACACATGCTTAGAGAGCTACATTCAAAGCAAAGAGAGACATATTGTCATACACATTGTCACTGAGTAGAGACTTGCAACCTTCCTTCTTTCTGTCAAATCGTCAACGGAGTAAAGGAATAAGTTGTAGTGTTCGATATCCATCGTTACACTTTCGCAGAATCAAAAACCTTGTACTTAGATCTTCTGTCTAGGAGTTCGTTATACCACATTCTCATTTGTAATACAAAAGTTTATATAACTTTTTGTTCATGGCAAGCAGATACTACAAAGGATCCAGTTACGAGGAAGCCAGTATATGGAGTTGCTCCCAACCTTGATCATCATCCTGCTGATGATGGTTAGGGTGACTTTAGGAGGATAAGTAAGTCGAAGAGGCAGTTTTTGAAAGGAATAAGGTTGTTTGTACACAACCAACACCAGAGGTTCCATTGAGGAGGAACAGCAGCGATCGTCAACCATATACTAGATACTCATTAGATGAGTGTGTGCTACTGACTGACGGGGGAGAGCTGGAAAGTTTTATAGAGGCGATGGGAGATAAACACAAGGAGGAGTGGATGTAGGCCATATAGGAAGAAATGAGCACCTTACAGGCCAACTCCACTTATGAGCTGGTACGGTTGCCAAAGGCAAGAAGCTTTGAAGAATCAATAGATATTTAGAGTAAAGCAGACAAATGATGCTCCTTACCCTCGATATGAAGCAAGGCTGGTAGTTAAAGACTACAGTCAGAGGAAGGGCATGGTTTCGATGAGGTCATCTCGCCGGTCGTCAAGTTGTCATCTACCGGTGGTGTTAGCATTAGTAGCCAGTCTCAACTTGGAGGTAGAGAAGATGGACGTAAAGATGGCATTCCTTCATGGTGATTTAGAAAAGAAGTTATAAATGGAGCATCCAGAGGGATTCTGTGAGAAGGACAAGTCACACTTAGTCTGTCAGTTAAGGAAAAGTCTGTATAGTCTGAAGTAGGCTCTGAGGTAGTGGTACAGGAAGTTCAAGTCATTTATGGGAGAGTATAGTTTTCCACGGATGACTGCAAAACACTGTGTGTTCGTAAAGTACTTTGCCAACGAAGATTTCATCATACTACTGCTCTATGTACATTATATGTTATTGGTGGGTCAAAATGCTACCAGGATAGTAGAGTTGAAACACCAACTAGGTGTGGCCTTTTCTGTGAAGGATTTGGGCATAACAAAGGCTATTCTTGGGATAAAGATCAGCCGAGAGAGAGAGAAAGAGAGTCCAAGATGCTTTATTTGTCCCAAAAGAAGTACATTTACCGGGTTTCGGGATGGACGGGTCCATGAAAGTGAGAAACTCCCTTGTGACTCACTTTAAGTTCCGTATGGAGTAGTATCCATCTACCGAGGATAATAAGGAAGATATGGAGTAGGTTAGATATGCTTCAGCAGTGGGGAGTCTCATATATATCATAGTGTGTATAATGCCAGACATCGCTTCCGTAGTTGGCATGGTTAGCGGGTATCTTTCCAATCATGGAAGGGTACGTTGAAGAACGATCAAGTGGATTCTACGGTACCTTCAGGGAACTGCTGATTGGAGGCTTTCATTTTGTAGTGACGAGCCAAAGCTGGTTGGATATATTGATGCTGATATGGCTGGAGATGTAGATACGGGACGATCGACTTCGGGCTATGTAATGATATTTGCTGGTGGAGCGGTATCGTGAAAGTAGCGGTTGCAGAAGTGTGTTGCATTGTCTACGATAGATGCAGAGTATATTGCAGTGATAGAGGCTTACAAAGTGTTGTTGTGGATGAAGAAGTTGTTGTAGGGACTTAGGTTAAAACAAGAGCATTATGTTTGCTTTTTGATAGCTAGAGTACAATCTACCTTGGAAAGAACCAGACATTTCATAATCGATCCAAACATATTGAGCCTCGGTATTATTGGATACGAGATGTGCTTGAGAAGAATGATGGAATGCTTGAAAAGGTTCATACGGAGGACAATGGAGGAGCTATGCTCACGAAGGTTCTACTAAGGGGGAAGTTTGAGTACTACAGGCAGCTTGTCGATATGTCGAGCTCCTCTACCTAGTTGGGAAGGGACAAATTAGGAGCTCATCCAAGGAATTTTTCTTTAGTATATATGGAGAGTTTATGAGAGAGCATTAATTTTTCTTGTTTTACTTAGTGTATCTCTCATACTTTGTTTAATTGTTAAAAGTTGACATTTCTTATTGATTATGGCATCTTGATTATTTCCATTTGGCTTCAATTATTTTGGCTTTTATTGCATGTTTATATACAAATTTAGGCCCGATATCAAGAATGGTAGTTGAGGGGGTGCATCTAATTTGATTAGATTTCTCTTTTTCAAGTATTTTAACTTCGTTTCTTCATGTTCATTCACATGATTATTATAAGGAGAAATTTAAGTTCCTATTACATGAACTTGGATAATCATCAAGATTTTGCATGAGACACACAAGATTTGGTTTTATTATTTAATAGGATTTTATTTGCCTTTAGGTGCTCTGGCTTTCTTAGTTCATGTTACCAAAAATTCAAGATTTATGTCAAGATTGGTAATACTTTGGGTGGAGAGCATTCAAGTTGACTGGATTTATCTTACTTAGGTATTTTACTCATTTTCCTTCATGCCTATCAAAGGATATTCATATAGCATCAAAGGGAAATTGAGTTCAAATGCATGAACTCGGGTAAGTGGATAGATTTTACAAATATGATCTTTTATATCACTTGTATTTCTTTTATTGATCATACTTTCTCTTCATGGAATTGATCCACCAATTTGTATGAATAGATTGTGAATCATATTTACTTGTTTGATCGAAGTCAAAAAAAATTTATATACCTTACAATCTTTTCAATGTTGACTAGTCTAAACTATAAATATCTAATCCTTTTGGCATTTGATTGAAATCATTTATTCCCAAACGATAGTTTTCTTTCATATCAAATTATGATTTGTTATTTTCTTCTACGGATTTCTAGTTGGTAAAATATTTATAGAGTATTTTTGGATTTTTTTCAAAATTACCAACTACCTTGTGTTTGATAGGCTACTATATCTTAGTACTTTCTAAACTTGTCCTTACACTCTTCTCTTACCTTATTTCTATTGTTATCTTGGTCATGATTTTCTATGGTTTCCTCTTGCTATGATTTATTTCCTTTACCTTATATCAAGGGGAGGTTATTTTTTATCATGACAAAGGAGAAGAAAAGGTTTAAATATCTGCTTATTCTATTTTGCATATTAGTGATATAAGCTTCAATTGTATCTACTTAAATTTAACAAATTTGTCACAATAAAAAAAAGGAGAGATTGTTAGCCCAATTATTTAATGACAATTTTATTATGGAAAATCGATTATGTTTAGTAGTTTATCGTTGCTTCTTGTGTTCTTATATTAGTGATACAATTATCAAACTTAATCTTAACTAATTTGACATAATCAAAAAGAGAAAATTTGTTAGCCCAATAATTTAGTTGAGTGTTTGATATGTTATATCAATTAAGTTCATTATGAAATCACTATGATTATGTAATCATTATTTTTTAATACTTAAATTTTGCATAGTCCTATTGTGCATTAATCGTATCATCCTTGCTTCCATGAATACGTTTTGTTCATCTAACATTTATTTACAAAAAAAAAAGTAATAGTAAAGATAGACATATGCAAATGAAGAAATTATGATGAGCAAAAGACAATTTTATCCCATAGATTTCTCTAAAATGACTACGACATTTTCGAGTTCATGAACTCGAATGTTCCATTGGTAGATTAGGTTTGCTTCGGACAACTGCCATCAGAATAAAAAACACTTTTAAACAATAGAAGAAGTCAAGCTATCAAGACATCATGATCAATGTTGTATTTATTTTTGTTTTCTAGGATTAATTGGAACTAAATAAGTAACAACAAATGAAAACTAGACCAAAACCCAGCCAAAATACCCAATTCATGACATTTTCGTCAGAATGTATACCAATGGTAGAATGTGGGAACACACTATGCATGTAGAAAGTCCAGCAGTACACCAACAGTATACCGATGATATACTGATGATATACCATCTGGGTGCTTTTTGTTTAGCATTTATGATGCAGCATCTAAAAAACTACTTGTTTATATAGTCATTATTGTGTAGAGCAGCATACTGCCTGTAGAGTAACAACTATATTCTTTTAGGTTTTTTTGCTATTATATATAAAGCAAAGTTGACACCATACATTAGCTACTCATTATTTCATGTGCACAACAAAGGTGCTCATTAATCTCTCCTCAATAGAGATTATATTATACCGTCACTACATTAGTTATTACCTCTAACGTTTGTTTCTCTAGTAGAGATATCATCATTTTATCTCCATAGATGAGGTTACCTCACCATGATGTCTAATAACGATCTCCTAATAGAGGTTACCCACTTTACCATATGTAATTTATTCTCCATAAGGTTCACTAACTTCCCCAATTAATTTTCTTGCCACATTAATAGTTTTCCTCTATTGAACCATCCCTTCTCACAAAATTTTCTAGCTGAGCATTCCTTGGCTAATTTGATTATGACTTTGCCTACTATTTCTTATGAAGATTATAAGCGTCTATGTTGTATGTTTTCCCTACAAGAGTTGTCAATCACACTTAGGCTATCCCATTAATGATTACCTTCGATATTCCTCTTTCCTTAGTAGGAACATGAATATTTATGTATTCGTTGCAAGCTTAGGAATATTTATCTATTATGTTAACATTATACCTCCAGTATTTTATTCCTATTCTCCAGTAGGATAATGAATCCTTGGTTCCCCAGCATTCTAGGATTTCTAATTCCCCACGTTAATAATTTCCAGTATGCTAGGGTTGCTTCTCGTAGCTACCATCGGCAAAGAGGGGTAGCGCTCCCCAAAGTAAATTGATGAGAGGGAATTCTCTACAAAATCGTCGGAGCTAGGGGGCTTGCCTACAGAAGTTCTCCAGATTGATCTCTATTAAAGGCGAGACATGAGAGGGAGGGGACAACTAAAGGGGGAGGGGCATCTGTGTCACGTCCCTATCCAAAAAGATCGAGGATTAGGCCACACGCCAATGGCATCTACATATCAAGCGAGATTCCAATACATATACATCGTCCAATGGTGTGTATTCTATAGGATATCCTAATATTGGTGTAAACCCTTGGAATTCGAAAAACTTTACTTATTTGTATTATATATTATTAGGTATTTTTCTTAAATTATTTTGAAGGATTATGGTATATGGTTAATAGTGATTTTTATAATATTAATATTGAATAGCAATATTTTATACATGTCATATAAATGAGAGAAATATGTACAAAAAATAATAATTTTTATTATATTTGGTATTTATTTTAGCCTTTAAAAATTTATGAATTTATATTAAAATATTTAGAGATATTATGTATTTAATAAATGTTAGGTAACAAATGTTTCTTTATATATATAAATCATAAGTATTTGTACAAATTAATATATATAAAAATTATACAAATTACTTTGAAATTTTTAGCATTTTTAAATAAATATTTTTGGGTTATTAAGAAATTATTGTATATAGTTTTTATAAAAAGGAAAAAAAAGATTTCTTATACATTATTGTTCCTAAAGGTCCGACCCACCATTACCTTCTCAGTCAATGCAATTTGACAGAGCCAGAGCTTAGGACCCTAGCTAGAGGTACGGGCAGGGTTTCTCACTGGCAGTAGAGGATGCAGAACCATAAGGGAAAGTTATAACAGGTATGGTTTTAGTTACTACATTTCATGTTATTACATTATTTGACACTGGAGCCACACATTCATTCATAGCAACCAGTTTTGCAACTAGACACTGTAATACCACTACACCACTTGTAAACCCCCTAAAATATAGAGGAATTGTTTTATTTTCAATTAATATAATTTTACAATATTTTAAATTATTTTAAATAAAGTTTTAATTTGATTAGAAAATTTGTTTATATTACAGGTAGCAAGGATTACTATATTAAATTGGCACAAACTTTTGTACTAATATATTTTATAAAATGTATTCAAATCCTTTAGAAATATTTTTATTTACTATTTGATAGTAGATATAATTCTTGGAAAGAATTTAATAGCTTGTGTTTCTCTTATACAATTTTTCTACTAGCACATAGAAAGTAAATGCAATATTAGGTAAAAAGGAATTTATTTAATTTTCTAAAAGATATTTGATTTTGAGAATTATAGAGAATTTTTATTGAATGGTACATAAATATATATGTGAGTTCTAGATTTTTTTTAAAAAATATTTTTTTTATTAAATATACCTATATATATGGGTGTATATAGGTAAACATATAATAGTATACATATATAGTTATGGATATTAACAGATTTGTATATACTCCCACTTCTCACGAGATAATGAAATCTCGTGAGATGTAAATCTCAATAGCACCCGACCTTTCCCCCTCTTTCTTTCCTGCCCGGGAGCAGGACGTCCAGAAGATTGAACCAAAACAAAATCCTGCAAATCTCTCAAATCTCATTCAAATCCTATAAATCCAATATGAAGTATCCCATAGCAAACAGATCCAAATCTGGATTTAAACCAGATTTAAATCCCTCGAAAAAAACGGAGATCCAAAACTTAGGCTATATGACCATCGGATTTGATTTTGAGGAAATCCAAAATATATTTTCTTCGAAGGCTTAGCTGCGCGACCCCTGGACCCTGTGCGCCCCCACGAGCCGAATACACGCCGTTGTTGGCTGCCACACCGTCGGGAAGACGCCCAACTCGACCAAGAACAGAGCATACCCTGTTCTTTTGAAGACACTCAGGTACCCATATTCGCCAAACGATTTCTTCCAATACATTAGATCGTTTCCCGATCTGTAAAATTTTACAGATAGTATAGTTGACCCTCTTCAACCATGTTCAAGTAGGTTTAAATATACTGGAGTATAGATTCCAGAAAATCCTGGTAAAGATCACGAAAAATGGACTGAAAATAGAAGCAGTTTCATAGTTTAATCTCCTGTTCTGAAAGACAATTCTTAGATAATCCATTAACAGAATCGAAAACCTAATTGAACAAGTTTTCAGACAACATATACGAGATTAAAACCCGTCTTGTAGCTCATGATTTCATTCAGTCTGTGCAAAGTTATTTGATTATAAAAATCAAGAAAAATTTGTTCTTCGAAATCTAAAATTATAGAAATTTTCACCGATACGGCGTGCGCCCCGACAAACCGGTGGACCTGGTCGCGAACCAAAATTATTGAAAGGTGAGTATCGACTTTGTGGACGTGTGGGATTCGACGGAACTCGATTTCGTATGTGTGCACGACGAAATCAAGACGTATCGGTCGAGATACCCCGTATCGACCCCTTTGCAAATTAGGTCATAACTTTGTGCACATTCGCCGAGATGGACAAATTTGTGCACGGTCCACCGGAATCCAACTTTGGACATACGGTTGGATTTGTATCATCAAACCGGACCCATAGACATATATTTTGACGACTTTAAAGATCGTAGGCACTAGCATGCTTTTCGGTGCAAAATGGGTCCAACGACGGACATCTTTTGATCCAAAATTTTGATTTTGCTTTTGTGTCCAAAATTGGACTTTTAGGTAGGTATTTTCAGACATATCTTTTATACTAAAAATGTTCATGATATTTATTTTAGCATCCGGAGTCGTTTGCGGGATTTGGCTTTCATCGCTTCATTGATCTACCGATTCGAGCTATTGGATACAGTCATTTTGCACACCACCTCAGGCAAGGTACCTTGCCATATTTACAGGTTATATTATTTGCATCTTATTGTTAGTTGCTGCATGGTTATTTTTAGATCTTTAGTTACTTCAATGTTTATTCTTCTTAATTTACTTTACTATGCTTCCTGCTATATATGATGCAACTGCTAGTCGTATTTTTATTATTTCCTTTAAACTTTACATATGGACCTAGAGTTAAGGGACTACCTTGTTAGTATGTATTTCATAAACTTTGACACAGTTGTACCACGAGATATGTGTGAGATATAAGTAGCATATATAGGTACTTGTGTGTTGGTAGATCACCCGTGCACATGCTTTAGGTCAAACTGCTAATAGAGGCATGTTAGGAGACTTAGTAGTTAGTAGAGGTACATGGTCGTGGATACGACTTAATAGGTGCATAGGGTGGGAAGAACAGTTCCTTAGCATATGGGCCGAGTATGCATTTTCCTTTAATACTGGAAGCTCCACTGGAGATACGGTGCTGATACCCCCATATTCCTGATCCTGTTGGCCTCTGATTTTTGGGGAATGTCATTCTTTGAGGTCCTTGGCGCCCAAAGATGGGGCCATACCAATCCCATTACAGCCAATGGGCCCTTGCGTTGAAGGTTTGTTCTTAATTGCATGAACACGGTAGAATGATTAGGTAACCTTGGTCCAATAGTGACATGGGACAATTTTGCCTCACGGAATAGTGTGCTATTCCTTGTCCTTGTTTGGTTGTAGGGGTAGTCCACTGTTTCGAGGATGAGATATTGGGCCGTGTTATAGTTTGGACCATCTACTTTTACTTATGACTTGCGATAATTTTTATATTCAGTTTATATGGCATGTTCTTCCTGTATCTTGTTATGTCCCTCTGAGGACCTGGTGAATTCTTCAGGTGTGTGCTTTCATGACTT
The DNA here is from genome assembly GCA_029216955.1 of Iris pallida. Taxonomy (NCBI): domain Eukaryota; kingdom Viridiplantae; phylum Streptophyta; class Magnoliopsida; order Asparagales; family Iridaceae; genus Iris; species Iris pallida. Next base: position 2,436 of record JANAVB010035705.1, on the reverse strand, counting down.
TTTTGTTGGTGCTCTAGCCGAACTCGTAGTCTTCCCTTTTTTATCAAGGAGGATCGCTCTTGGATCGTCCATTGCTATTTTTACCAATCCATTCCTTGTATATTTTTCTCTCATTTAAAATAGTTGGTAGTGGATTTGTCTCCGTCCAACTTATACCAAATAATAATTTATAGTTGATTATATCATTATTCTTTTATTTTGTGGATGAGATTAGTTGTCTGGATTTTACTGTATTTTACAGCTTACGTATATTTATTATGCGGCTGGCATGTGTACATACCTAGTCCTACGTATTTTAGGACTGGAGCGTTATGTACACCACTGCCTAAAAATATTTGAATTCTCATTGAAAGTGGAATAATGCCTGTAAGCAGTACATATAGACTTTGTCCTGTAGTAATTTATGGTAGGAAGATTAAGGTACGATTTTTGGTTTTCTCCATGCCAAACTTTGATGTGGTTCTTAGATTGGACTGGTTGAGCCAGTAGTACACATCCCTAGACTACCACAAAGGCAACATTGTAGTCAGACCACCAAATGAGCCAGAATTTGAGTTTATTACAGGATCGAAAAAAGAAGTGACCCACCAATACTAAGAACTCATATGGAGATGGAAGAAATCTCTCATCCTTCTGTCATCACCAAGTTCTAAGATGTATTCCCAGAAAAGCTATCGAAATTGCCACGCGACAGAGACGTTGAGTTCATTATAAAGCTCATCAAGTAGCCGAACCCATATCGTCCTGTGTGTTCCGGCTAGCACCAAAGGAGTTAGCGGAAATAAAGACTCAGATAGACGAGTTGCTAGAAAAGGGTTATCCATGCTAGTGTGTCACCATGGGGAGCTTCCATCTTGTTCATGCCAAAGGAGGATGAGACATTGCGCATGTGCATCAACTACAAAGCTTTGAACGTGGTGACGGTGAAGAATAGGTACCCTTTGCCATGCATCAATGATTTATTCGATCGATTGACTAGAGACAAAGTGTTTTCCAAAATTGACTTGCAATCAGGTTATCATCAGTTGAAGGTTGGAAGGAAGATATCCTGGAGACTGCATTCAAATTGAGATATAGGCACTACGAGTTTTTGGCCATTCTATTTGGTTTGACTAATGCTCCAGCTATCTTCATGAATCTCACGAATAAAATTTTCCATCAGTATTTGGACCAATTCGTAGTTGACTTTATAAATGATATATTGATATATTTGAAGAGCCACGAAGAGCACGAGCAGCATTTACGGATAGTCTTAGGAACTTTAAGAAAGAAGAAGCTTTCTGCCAAGCTTAGCAAATGTGACTTCTTTCTTGAGAAGGTTTCATTCCTTAGACATGTCATCACAAGAGATGGTATATCGGTAGATCCAAAGAAAATCTCAGCAGTTAAGGCATGGCCCGTTCCCACCTCAGCCTCCGAGGTGAGAAGTTTCCTTGGACTTGCGTGTTATTATCGAAGGTTTGTGGAAGAATTCTCATGGATAGCTGGACCTATGACTCGGACTTACAAGGACCAGGAGTTCATATGGACGAATGAGTGTCAAGCAGCTTTTGATGAGATGAAGAAGTGCTTAACCACCACACCCATTTTGGTCATTCTATCAAGGCCAGGAGGATTTGTGATATATAGAGATACGTACGGAAAGGTATTTGGATGTGTTTTGATGCAGCATGGCCGAATAGTAGCGTATGCATCAAAGCAGTTGAGAGTGCATAAGAAGAATTATCCAATCTATTATCTGGAGCTCACATATGTCATCTTCGCTCTAATTTTAGAGGCATTACTTGTATGGGAAGAAGGTAGATATCTATATCGATCATAAAAGTCTTGAGTATGTCCTCACGAAAAAAGAGCTAAAGATGAGGGTAGCATCGATGGTTGGAGCCAATGAAGGACTATGAGATCGAGTTGCACTACAATCCAGGCAAGGCTAACGTAGTAGCAGATGCGTTAAGCCGTAAACCAATGGCGTATTCCTTGAGCACCCAGAAGGAGATATTGGAAGATTTATAGAAGTTTGGATAGAGGTTGTATTATCTAGAGCTGATGGCGTACTAGCTGTAGCCTCCCTTCCCGAAAATTTTGAAATATTTTTTTATAATTATTTGATTTAAATAGTGATTTTAGAATTTTATAAATAATTATTTAGTTAGTTTTACGGTAGACGATTTTAGTCATGGTTGAGTTTTGAAGTACCAGACGACTAGGAATCATGGTACGGATAGTGCAGTGGCGTGCTTTGACTAGTGTTTAGCCATGGTAGGGGAATGCCGAGCCATAGGAGTGTCCTAACTAGGAAAACCAGGCCAAGTTATAGCATGACCATTATAAATAAGTTTAATTAATTATTATTATATTTATTGACTTGTAGGAGACCCGTTTGTGTCGATTTAGCCCGAGCTGAGCCCGAACCGAATCCAAGCCTATGTGGGCATC
>JANAVB010035704.1:0-29741 GCA_029216955.1 Iris pallida | reverse complement strand
CGCACAGCACTGATACGTGTCCGATACAGACACGTACAGGACACGAAATTTCACAAACCCTATTCCTACAGAACCAGGACACCTAGGGCTAGGTGTTTATGCAAAGAAAACCTAATTTTAATGGTGGAATAGAAATATACCTATGTGTGTTCTTCAACACAAAAGCTTCTACAAAGGGAATCTCCAAAAGCCACCCAACTTCTCCAAATTGATTCAAATCTGAGATTTGACTCCACAATCAGCAAGAGAACATTGATTAGAACACTATGGAAGAAATCCCAATGAAAATAAACCTCTATTGATTAAACTATAAAGAAATAAATAAAGGCTCACCTTGTTCTTAGGAAAAATGATGAACTAATAAAAAGAGGCACAACTTCCTAAAATGATTATATAGGCGAGGGGGTCTTGGCTGGCCACTTTAGCTAGGGTTAGGGTTTTGTATTAGCTAATGGGCTTTGGGCTTCTATGGCTAAGTTGCTATTTAATGGTTCAACCATAAGTCATGGCTTATGACTTAACTATTCCAACTTGAGTCTAATGACTAAACCATAGGTTAACTCTAGTCTAACTAGGGTTGCATGACCTAACCAAGTCCAACACAACTAGGGTTAGCTTCTAGGTTAGCCTACCAAGGTCAATGCTAGTCAAAGTCAACCTAGTCAACCATCATTCAAATAATTCTAAAATAAATTCTAAAAATTTTCATAAATTTAAATAAATTATAATAAAATCAAATAACCCCAAAAATGACAAAAATACCCTCAAACTAGAAATGTGGTTATGATAAGATGGGCAATCACATGGGGATAGGCAGCCGCATGCAGATGGACAGCCGCATGGGGATAGGCAGCCGCATTCAGATGGGCAGCCGCATGGGGATGGGCAGCCGCATGCAGATGGGTAGTCGCATAAATATAGCGGCCGTATAGAGTAGCCTCGGACTTGATGGATTTTGCCAGCTTTAAGGAGATTTTCTCCTCTTTCCTAGGATCACGCCATCATGTCAGAGTCATTATTACGTCCTTATATCAGAGCTGTCATAGCTGTTATTTGTCAGAGCGACCGTCAGGGCATTAAATGTAGCCGAATGTAGAGAAGAACTGTTGAAGGCCACGTGGCTTCTTTCTGAGCCGCATAGAACTGTCCGAGCCGTATGGACCCTTGAGCCGTATGGACTCCTGAGCCGCATTGACTTCTGAGCCGCATGGGAATCCTGAGCCGCATGGGGATCCTTCTGTCGGAGCCTCATATGCCTTTCTTTATTCTTTTCCATGCTTCTACAAGACCCCCTTCAAAGTTTTCAATTTGCAAAATTGAAATACTTTGAATAAGAAGCATGGCCCTGTAAAAACTCTTTGGGCCGCATAGGATGTTTTGGCCGCATGGATGTCTCAGCCGCATGGCCTCCTCAGCCGTATGGCCATTTGAACCGTATGGGCTTTCCAGCTGCGTGAGCTGCTTGGCCGCATAGGCTCCTTGCCACGTCTTCATGCCATGTGTGCAAATCTTTGCATTGATTGTCTTTGATTTGAGCTGTCTTTTGGGAGGAGTCCCAAGAGTCGGCTTATTAAGTTTTTGGATTTTCTTTGGATGAATCTCCTTCATGAGAGGGGGCGATATCCTAGGAGTCGGTTTTGCCTGCAGCACACGACCCAAAGCGTTCCATCGGTCCACGTGCTTCCTCCCCTTTTGTCCTCCTATAAATAAGAGTAATTAAGAGAAGAAATCTTTTTACTCTCTCCTTCAACTCAAGTCTTTCCTGCCCTAACTGTCATCCTCTTCTTCGATCACCGATGGCTCCCAAGAAGACTGTTGCGACGAAGGGTAAAAAGGCGGCGTCTTCGTCGGCTGCGGTGGCGAAGGACAAGAAAGCTGCTTCTACTTCGACTACGACGACGAATGATAATGTGGCAGCTCCTTCGCCAGCCGATGTGCCCGTAGTTCACCCCGACGTCCACCCACCATTGCTGGTAAGGACGTTGCGTGAGCTTGAAACCCTAACTGTTGTGGCTACGTCGCATGCTCTATGCACGAGCCTTCATCTTCATGTGTGCCGCATGTACGTCTCATGTCCGAGCCGTATGGGTATGTCCTATGTTTGAGCCGCATGAGAATTGTTACTGTGGTCGCATAAGCACTTCGCCAACGGGGCCGCATAAGCTACGTTGGGCCACATAGGCTCGCACAAATTTGTTTGTCGCATGAGCCGCAGAAACTTATCCGAACTCTGACGCATGAGACTTCGTTTAAACAGAGACGTATAAAATACTGTCGCATGAACCTTCGCTGGACGGAGCCACATAAGTGTTTTCTGAGTTGGGCCGCATGAGACTCTATTGAATTGGAGCCGCATAAGTTCGAAAACACCAATCAATTCTCCTTGTCCATCTTTTTAACTTATTTCTTTTGTCCTCTTTTCAGTGAATTTTCCAGTTAATGCTGCGGGAGAACCTCTGGTGGGTCGTGCCCAAGCCGCTATGGGCTATAGGTACGACCAGATAGTTCGATATGTGGCGGACCAGTTTCCTAGTGACGAGCCTCTGACAAGGTTGAATGCCCTCAAGAACCAGCCCTTCTACTTTCTCTGCGCCATGATGAACTCGGGGAAATTGGAAGGGGAATACCTGAAGCCTGCGTTCTTCTTCGAAGACGCCTTGATTGTGAAGAACAGTCAAGTTCTGGACGTGTCAGAGAATTGGAGCTTTATTTCTAACGGGATGGCGATCCGCATCCCTCAAATGGAGCGTCACTTTCCACTATCTTGGTTTAATATGCTCCCGCTGGACAGGAAGATGGAAGAGTCTTTGACCCCTACCCGGAATGGGATGTTTGTGGATGACATCTATTACAACAACAGCATGAAGTCAGTGTGCGGGCAAGGTGCATGCCAGCCGCTATGTAATGGGATTGGCCCCAGGCACTTTTTTGAATGTGTCGGGCCCCAATTTCACGTTCTCTGCAGCTGACACTCTTCTGAACCAGCTTGCTCGAAAAGGCTCCTATCCAATTGGCCGGTTGGCGCTCCCGAGTTGGATACACCCCATTCTCCCATGGATCAATCTGTCTATGTGGATCTCGCAAAAGTATAAAACTTTTCTGCATGAGATTGGTCTTTATCACGCTATTCGGGGCACCAGCCACGGCTTGCCCGTAAACAAAAAATTATTCATGGCTCTGCTGGAGATGTACAACCGCCGTACGAAAACCTTCTATACACCTGCAGGGGAAATGGGGCTTGCACTCCATGAGATGCACGTGGTTTCCAAGCTTTCTTTGGGGGATGAAGCTTTTGAGGTGTACACTCCTACGAATGAGGAGTTCGAGGAGCTGGAGGAACGGTATCCGGGCTTCGTGGCTATTTATCAGGAGATATTGTGCCACTATTGCACGTGCCAGCAGATAGCCAAGAAGGATAACAGCTCGGAAGGGAATGCTCCACACACTAAGGACTGGGTAAGCTATCTCTTCTCAACGGGTGCCTCATGCCGGGTTACTTCCCGAAGTCCTCAATCCCTGGAGGCGGTTCAGGTCTTGGTGTCGTCGGCCAAGAGGGTGGCCTCTACCAATGACAGATTTGGGAGTCAAACCGACTCTCTTGGTTATTTTTATCAGGATACCCAGGAGCTGTCAGAGAAGGCACTCCTGGCAGGATTCTTGATGGTATGGTTGCGGAATTGCGTAGTCTCGGGAGGAGCTGGTTCTATTGAGAGGATCAGCCGTAATTTTATCCTCCCTGCTGTGAAGCTAGTTTTTGGAGTCAAACTAGCTCTTCTCCTGGCCAAAGTGTGCAATATACACCGTGGTCTCTGCACTTTTACGTCCAAGGTCATTACCCACGATGTGACAAAAGACTTTGAACGGACTGAGCTGCCCTATCATTATTTGATGGGGTGGCTGCTTATGCACTGTCTGTCTTTGATGAGGCCGGGTTCTGAAGATGGCGTGATTGCTGATGACACTTTTATCTTCTGTTATTGCAATGAGCCTTGGGAGTGCGAGACCATGTGTGCCTGCCGGATGGCGCTGGCGAGTGCAGATAGGTACGACTTTTTCGTATTCGTCCCTCGTTTCACTGCTGAGGAAATAGCGGACGTACATCTCGACGGTATTGGGCCTCCTCAGCTTCTAGACGGCCAGATGCTTCTGTGGTTGCGTAACATCCGCCCTGTCCACCTGGTATACCGCAACCGCAATGCTGTCTTCCTGGAGCCTTACCTGTCCAGCAGGTTTGCCCGACAGTTTGGATACAGTCAGCTTTTTCTGGACAGTCCCAGCTCTTGTCTGGGTTTTGAAGGTAGCCTCCTTGACGGTATCAGGGCCTGGCACTACTATGATACGTTCTATACCCGTACCACTTTCTCGGTTCCTGATGTTGAGGCATCGGTAGAGATTTTGTATATGGCGGCCCTATACCATGTTATGGCAAACAAGCTCCTCGTCGGTTTTAACCCGGGTGCCAGTTTTATTGTTGATACTGGCCTGGATGTGAAGCCCCAGGGGGCCAAGACGAGGAAGAAGAAGAAGAATATAGTCGAAGTGCCAGACTCGGACTCCACCAATGCGGATAATGAGGATGACGAGCATGATGCAGAACGAGCATGATACAGATAACTCTTCCCTTTCGGTAGAAGATGTTGAGGCGGATCAGCCGCCTGTTATGTCAGATGAGATGGTGGCAGATCGGTCACCTGTTGCACCTGGTCCTGTACGGAAGCGTAGCAGGCAAATCTCCCCTGTTGGCGGTATTCCTCACTTCCGGAAACTAGCTGCGGTCAGGCATCGTAAGCTAAATAAGGAAGGGAAGCGAGGACGTCGACTCCGCTTCGGAGGTAAATCGAGTTACTACCATCTTTATTCAGTTCTTCCTTTCTCCTGAACTTTGATCTTAATAATTTTTCTTTCCTCTCGTAGATGTCAGAAGTAGGGGAATCTCAGGAATTGGTTACTGTTTCTGAAGTCAATCCGGCCCTGAACACTTTGATCGATGACATGTGTGCCAGGATTATTTCGGCCGGGGCTCTCTCGGCGGCGGCTGAGGTGATGGCAGGTACTATTCTCGTCAACACCTTTCCAGCTTCAGTATTATTTGATTTTGGTGCCTCGTATTCATTTATGTCTGTACGATTCGCGACACGGGTAGGACTGGAGCCCGAGTCATTATCAGTAAGGCTCAATATACTTACTGGTAACGGACTTGTGGGAGTAGATAGAGTGTTTTCCTCGTGTCGGATCGTAGTTAGCGGTAGAGAATTCCTCGCTAGATTGATAGAGTTCCCGATGGCCAATTATGATATGGTCTTAGTAATGGATTGGTTGAGGGACCAGTATGCTAGGATAGACTGCCATCTTAGCAGGGTTGTTTTTAACATTCCAGGCGAGCCAGAGTTTTCCTTCTCCCGAGGGGAAGTTGAACCTTCTCATCCCGTATTACGGATGGCAGTAGCAGCAGTACAGTTACCCCGGATCGTCGAAGAGTTCCCTGATGTTTTCCCAGAAGAGCTTCCAGGAATGCCGCCAGAGCGAGAGATCGAGTTTACCATCGACTTGATTCCCGGAACAGCCCCAGTGTCAGAAAGAGTCTATAGGATGGCGCCGTCAGAGCTAGAGATATTGTACAAGATGATTGAAGAACTTAGAAACAAGGGATTCATTCGTGCTAATGGATCACCTTGGGAAGCCCCGATGCTTCTTGTAAAAAGAAGGATGGTACGTCCAGATTGTGTGTTGATTATCGTACCTTGAACTCAGTGACAATTAAGAACATATACCCTATCCCGAGGATAGATGACTTGTTTGATCAACTCAAAGGGGCGTCAGTATTTTCGAAGATTGACTTGCGGTCAGGATACCATCAAATCAGAGTCAGAGAGTAGGACATCCCGAAGACAGCTTTCAGATCCCGGTATGGGCATTGGAAGTTCATTGTCATGCCCTTTGGAGCAACCAATACGCCGGCTGTATTCATGGACCTCATGAATCGTATCTTCATGTCTTATTTGGATCAATTCGTGATTGTGTTCCTAGACGACATCCTAGTCTATAGCAAGAATGAGGCGGAGGATGAGCAGCATCTCCGAGTTGTCCTCCAGATTCTCAGAGAGCACCAGTTGTATGCCAAGTTTAGTAAATACGAGTTCTTGCTCGATCGTATTTCGTACTTGGGTCATATCATCACCAGAGGAGGAGTAGAAGTGGATCCCCAGAAGATCATGGCAATAGAATCATGGCCAGTACCTAGCATAGTTGTAGAAGTTCGTAGCTTTCTTGGATTGGCCGGCTACTACCGACAATTTGTTTCAGACTTTGCTCGAATTTCAGCACCACTGACCCAGTTGACCCGCAAGGATGTGCAGTTTGCTTGGACAGCAGAGTGCCAGGATTCTTTTGAGAAGTTAAAGCGAGGCTTGATGACGGCACCCATTCTCACGCTTCCAGATGGAACCGGGGGATTCTCAGTATATTACGATGCTTCAGGCAGAGGTTTAGGATTTATTCTGATGCAGCATAGAAAGGTAATAGCTTATGCATCACGCCAACTTCGTGATCATGAGAGGAATTACCCAACCCATGACTTGGAATTAGCAGCAGTAGTGTTTACACTTAAGTTGTGGAGGCACTACTTGTACGGAGATAAGGTGAAGATTTTCACCGACCACAAGAGCCTGAAGTATGTGTTCACCCAGAAGGATCTTAACATGCGTCAGAGGAGATGGCTGGAGCTTCTCGTGGATTATGATGTCAACCTGCAGTATCACCCAGGGAAGGCCAATATCGTAGCAGATGTATTGAGCAGGAGAGCCGGAGTTTATCTTCTAACAGCACAACCAGAGTTGTTAGCGAATCTTCAGAGGATGGGCATAGAAGTTGTCCTTCCTACCAATGCGGCATTGATGGCCAGCATGCAAGTTCAGTCCACTATAGTCGAGAGGATCCGGATGGCGCAGTCAGCAGATTCCAAGCTTCAGCGTCTCAGAACAGAATGTGAGGCGGGACGTAGGCTGGAGTTATGCATTCATGATGATGGTACACTTCGACATGGTAAGCGTCTTTATGTATCCAGCGGAGATATCAGACGGAAGATCATGGCAGAAGCTCACAGTTCGCAGTATTCCATTCATCCTGGTGGTACGAAGATGTACCGTGACATCCGACAGCACTTTTGGTGGAATGGCATGAAGCGGGAGATAGCCCGGTTTATCTTTCGGTGTTTGGTTTGCCAACAAGTCAAGGCTAAACATCAGAGGTCAATTGGACTTCTTCAGCCCTTGCCGATTCCAGAATGGAAATGGGAGCATATAACCATGGATTTCGTGACTGGATTACCTAGATCCCCAGCTGGTAGAGATGCTATCTGGGTTATAGTCGACCGGCTCACGAAGGTGGCTCACTTTCTCCCGTTCAGAGTAGGTCAGTCGATGGCTCAGCTAGCAGAGATGTACCTCAGGTTGATAGTTAGAATGCATGGAGTACCAGTCAGTATTACCTCGGATCGAGATTCCAGATTCACTTCGCACTTTTGGCAGAGTCTCCAGAAGTGTTTGGGGACCCGCCTCCAGTTCAGTTCAGCTTATCACCCGCAGACAGATGGTCAGTCGGAGCGCACGATCCAGACCCTTGAAGATATGTTGCGGTCATGTACACTTGACTTTGGTGGTTCATAGGAAGATCATCTATACCTGGTGGAGTTCTCGTACAACAATAGTTTCCAAGCCAGTATCCAGATGGTTCCGTTCGAGGCACCGTATGGCAGGAAGTGCAGATCTCCGCTAGCATGAGACGATATTGGAGAAAGGCAGATGCTCAGTCCGGAACTTATTGCCCAGACAATCGAAGTGGTCAGGAGAGTCCGGGATCATCTTCGCATTGCTCAAGATTGCCAGCGTCATTGGGCCGATTTTCATCGGCGCCCTCTTGAGTTTTCTGTCGGCGACCATGTATTCCTAAGGATTTCGCCTAACCGTGGTGTCATTCATTTCGGCGTACGAGGAAAGCTTAGTCCTAGGTATATAGGGCCGTTCGATATCCTGGAGCGAGTAGGAGATGTGTCATATCGTCTCGCTATTCTGCCATCGCTAAGCGAGGTACATGACGTATTCCATGTATCCCAACTACGATGGTATATCCCGAATCCGAGTCATGTCCTTGATCATTCAGAATTGGTTGTTGGTACCAACCTTTCGTATGAGGAGAGGCCCGTATCCATATTGGACCGAAGAGAGAAGATACTCAAGAACAAGACTATCAAGTTAGTCCATGTTGCTTGGGGTCATCACTCTTTGTGTGAGTCAACGTGGGAGCGTGAGGATGATATCCGATCGCGATATCCCGACCTGTTTGACTCGTGAGGTATAATGTCTTCCTTATGCCTCATGGCTTCGATTCCTTGCTTGCATGATTGATTGCCTGATTGCTTGACTAGTATAGCTTGCCTATGATTAATATAGCTTGTCCTTGCATCTCTAACCTCTTGATTAAATTTCGAGGACAGAATTCTTTTAAGGTGGATAGAGTTGTAATGCCAGTGGTTCGTATTACGTATCTTGGTATACGTGTACGTATTTTGACTCGTATTACATGTCTTCCCACTTGGTTTAATTGGCATTTCATTGCTTGGTTCACCTTGGCTTGGTTTGGCTTGGTTTCGTATGGACCGAACCAACTCCCACCTACCACCCCACTCCTCCCTTTATTAGCCGCCCAACTCTCTCTCTTCATTACTCTTCTTCATTTACTTCTTCTTCTTCTCCACCAACACTTCCTCACCTACCAGAAAGAGAGCTAGACAAGTGTAACTTGCTTCACGAAGGAACTCCCATTTTGTTGTTCCATTTTCTTCTCCTCAAGATTCTAAGCCTCTTTAGTACTCAGTGTTTTCAAATCCCATGGCCCATTCTATGTAGATCTAAGTTTCTAGTATTTTCGATCTTCTTGGTTTTGATCTATTAAAATAGCTTATTTTTTAAAACTAAGAGTTCCATGTAGTAGGCCTCATGATGTTGCACTAGTTTGGTTTTGGGATGGCCGGATTTCACCAAATCCTGGCCGAGACGGAGTTCCTGAGCTTTTACGCATGGTTGTATTGACCATGTGGAGAAAATATAGTTTTACGCCCATATATTACGTGTTAGCGTAGTGTTCAGCCTTTTACGCACATGTTTTATGTGCCAGCGTAGTATTCAGCTTTTTACGCTCACGTCTTAACGTGTTAACGTAGTTCCCTTTTACGCACACGCGTCGCGTGCCAGCGTACTTCATTTTACGCTGAGCCATCGATTTTACGCTCGGGACTTTCTCGTTCGCGTAAAATCGAGCTCGCGTAAAAGTAATCCCTAGCTCGAGTCGGCTCCCACAAGCGTAAAGTTTGCCCGAGTTTTTCTCGCGTAAAGTTTTACTCGCGTAAAAGTCTGCTCGAGGGTTCGCGCGCGTAAAATTTTACGCGCGTACAATCTTGCTAGCGTAAAGCCTGGCTAGCGTAAATCCCAGCCGTATGCTCCCATGCTCGCGTAGAGCTTGCTAGCGTAAAGCTTATGCGTAAAGTTTCACTAGCGTAATCGGTGGTACACGCGTAGAAACTTGAGTTCCTATGGCGTACACCTTTACCTTTTATTATATTTTATTTAATATGTTTGGAAATCAAATTTTGTCATGAACTTGAAAATCATGAATTTATTTAATATGTTTGGAAATAATAATTGAACATGGCATGGTATGACAAGTATACCTGACATGATTATCTCGAATTGCTGTTGCGACGGCTAACATGACATGACATGACCTGACAAGAATGATTGACCTGGACACCGTGGACGATTGTGTTTGTATAAATAAACAAGTACTGCCTTGCATCATGTCTAGGACGGGGACTCCTGAATACCACGGTCAGGGCACCTACTGAAATTGACTAAGGCTAATTAACTAGAATAATTCAGTAGACATGAAGAGATTCCCAGCTACAGGCAATCCCGTTATCTGGGTGCATTCAGTGGACTTGTAGCCTACCGACGAGTAGGGCACATTTCCAGCACACAGTCATGTGGTGCACCATTAATAAACTGACATTCGACCTGGATAACCGGATGGTCTGCAGGGCTAGTGGCTGTTGGGATAATCTCATTGCATCTTGCTAGTAACTAGGCCTGTGATAACCCAAGTTAGTTAATGTATCAAGCCATACTCATTGTTTGGCCATGATTGATTGGATGGAGTCTAGCCCTGTCTAGTTGTCATGATCCTGTAAGATTGTATCATGACCTGATTTCTTGTATCGATAAATGTTGAGATACCAAGTTCTGTTCAGATGAAGGGTTATAACCCCGGTCCTTGTTTGGTTTAAGGGTTGTAACTTGGCTATCTGAATAGTTCTATGGTGATCTTATCATATATCGTCCTGATTATGTGTGCTTATCTTAACAATAACGATCGGGGGTCCAGTTCTGTTCAGGCGAAGGGTTACAACCCCGGTCCTTGTTTGGTATAAGGGTTGTAACCTGGCTCCTGGAGCAGTTCTGTGTCCTCTCTTCGTTTATTGTCTTAACGCAACCCCATGCCATGTTCGTCATATTTACCTTACCTTAATACCCTGATTATTTATACTGGCCTTAGCAATAAAGATCGGGGGTCCAGTTCTGTTCAGGCGAAGGGTTACAATCCCGGTCCTTGTTTGGTTTAAGGATTGTAACCTGGCTCCCGGAGCAGTTCTGTGTCCTCTCTTCGTTTATTATCTTATTTTTACCCTGTGCCAAGACTAATCATGTTTTACTTACCAATAGTATTTGAGACGAATTTCTATTCAAGTGAAGGGCTGCAACCCCGGTCCTTGTTTGGTTTAAGGGTTGTGACCTGGCTACTTGAATGGTTTCTTCGTACTCAGTTTACTGTTGTTATCTCTATTATTATCAGTTCTTTATTTATTATTTATCTTTAATACTCTATTATGATATGCTGGTTTTAGTTCCTAAGTGAAGCCTCCTTTGTGGTACTTGCTCTTTCTGGGGTCTGACCCAGCTGGTTTTTGTGGCCAGATATCGGAGCAGCTCCAGAGGTTTACCTACCTTCCAGTCGGATGGTGGCCACCAGGCGTAACCCTGACAACGAGTGGGTTTCTTTTGTTCTCCCACTTCATTGTAAATTATTTTTTTGAGGCGTTTAGCCGACGAGCACGTGTTAGCTCGGTTGTACCTTTATTTACTGTCTGCCTACGGGCTATAACATGATTGACAAATCCTATGGTTGATCATGTATGACTAAACTCTTGCTAGTCTTCATATTTTGTACGACTAGCTTCATGATCATCCAATATGTAATGTATGGGACGTCTTACTATTGTATTTGATGTTCTAATATCTTGTGACTGCTACTACTTGCTTGTGATTGAGACACTAGGCTTGTTCATGACCATAGGAGACTGATGGATTGTAGTTAAACCTTCATGTATCTAGACAGCCGTGACCGTATGCGAGGTGGGTTGCACTTTAATATACGTAGCTGGCTATGTACGCCCCCGCTCTCCAGTATTCTGGTTCTGGGGCGTTATAATGATCGAGCACATGGCTAGGGTCAGCCACGTACCGTCTCAACTGTGATACATGAAATACGTTGTGGACACCCACTAGTGCAGGTGGCAAGTCTAGCATGTAAGCCACATCGCCGACTCTCCCGCTGATAACGAAAGGGCCGATAAAGCGCGAGCTAAGCTTTCCACCTCCACCAAAACGTATCGTTCCACGAGTCGGAGATATCCTCAAGAAAACCTGGTCTCCAACCTAATCACAAGCAAGGTCTCAAATTAACTATGATAAACAAACATGATCAATAAAACACAAACAATCAAACCTAAATCTAATCCTACTCTAATATGTACCTCAAACTCCAAGGGCCTCCGGTGGCTATCGGCCCAGTACCGATGTCTGTCCTGCACCATGCGAAGTCTGTCCCTGATGAGCTTCACCTTCTCGGCTGCGTCAACAACCATCTCTGGCCCCAGTAAAGCTCGCTCACCAATATCATACCAAGATAAGGGTGTACGACACCTACGCCCGTACAGTGCCTCGAAAGGTGACATCTCGATGCTGGCCTGTAAACTGTTATTGTAAGCAAACTCCACCAAATGTAGATGATCCTCCCAGGAACCTCCAAAGTCCAAGACGCACGTCCGCGGCATATCTTCGAGCGTCTGAATAGTCTCTGACTGTCCGTCCGTCTGGGGGTGGTATGCAGTACTAAACTTGAGCTGAGTGCCCAAGCTAATCTGCAGACTCCTCCAGAAATGGAAAGTAAATCGACTATCCCGATCCGAGATGATGCTGACCGGAACCCCATGAATCCTGACTATCTGCGCATGTATATCTCCGCAAGCCTCTCTGTAGACGTACCCACCTTGAATGGCAAGAAGTGGGCCGATTTGGTTAACCTGTCAACGATGACTCAAATCGCGTCTTTCCCTCCTGGTGTACGCGGCAATCCTGATACGAAATCCATAGTGATATGCTCCCACTTCCACTCGAAAATGGGCAACGGCTGCAACAATCCACCGGGCCTCTACCTCTCTGCCTTGACCTGCTAACAGACCAAGCACCTAGCTACGAAGCAAGCCACCTCCCGCTTCATCCCGGACCACCAAACATGCTCCCTCAGATCTCGGTACATCTTATTGGCACCAGGGTGTATAGAATACTGAGATCTGTGGGCCTCCTGCAAAACCTGCTCTCTGAGCTCTCTACTGGGCACACATAACCTGGAACCGTGCCTCAAGGCACCATCCTCTGCAAGAGAAAACTCACCATCCACCAATCCTGCTTGAACCTGCTCTCGGAGACACCGCAGAGCAGCGTCCTCAAACTGTGCCGACTTGATCCTCTCTACCAAGTCTGACTGAATCTGTAGGCCCCATAACTGCATCTGAACTCCGGGCACGATTACCTCAATCCCAAGGCTCTCCAAATCAGCAAGCAAGTGACGGTCCATGGTCAAACACATAGCTGTCGGATACCTACTCAAGGCATCGGCAACCATGTTGGCCTTCCCTGGGTGATACTGAAGTGATATGTAGAAGTCCTTCATCAACTCTAGCCATCTGCGCTGCCTCATATTCAGCTCCTTCTGAGTGAACACATACTTTAAGCTCTTGTGATCTGTAAAAATCTACATCCTCTCTCCATACAGATAATGCTTCCACAATTTCAGAGCAAATATCACTGCTGCCAGCTCCAGGTCATGGGTAGGGTAGTTCTTCTCATGGGGACGTAATTTCCTGGAAGCATAGGCAATCACCTTCCCATGCTGCTGCAAGACACAACCCAGCCCCTTTCCTGAAGCGTCACTATAAATAGTGAATTCCCCTGATCCTGAAGGCAATGTCAGAATCGGAGCTGTCGTAAGCCGCTTCTTCAACTCATCAAAAGCTGCCTGACACTCCTCTGACTAAACATACTCAGCATCCTTCCGGGTCAACCGAGTCAACGGCTCCGTAACCCGGGAGAAGTCCTGCACAAATCTCCGATAATATCCTGCCAGCCCCAGGAAGCTCCTGATCTCTGCCACTGAAGTCGGCGCTGCCCAAGCCTCAACTGCTACGATCTTCTTGGGGTCAACTGAGATACCATCTCCGGTCACCACATGCCCCAAAAAGTCAACCCAGTCCAAGAAGAACTCACACTTGGAGAGCTTCCCATAAAGCTGCTCCCTCCTGAGAGTCTCTAGCACTATCCTCAAGTGCTCCTCGTGCTCCTCCTCAGTCTTGGAATATACCAAAATGTCGTCAATAAACACCACCACGAACTTGTCCAAGTACTGGTGGAACACCTTGTTCATTAGGTTCATAAACACTGCTGGTGCATTGGTTAGCCCAAACGGCATAACCAAAAACTCAAACTGCCCGTACCGCGTCCTGAAAGTGGTCTTGGGAGTATCCTCCCCCTTCACCTTCACCTGGTGATATCCCGACCTCAGATCAATCTTGGAAAATACCCGAGCTCCGCTCAACTAGTCAAAAAGATCGTCGATTCGCGGCAGTGGGTATCTGTTCTTGATCGTGAGGTTGTTGAGTGCCCTATAGTCAATACACATCCGTACTGACCCATCCTTCTTCGGCACAAACAATACTGGCGCACCCCATGGCGACGAACTCGAATGGATGAAGCCCTTGTCCTGCAGCTCATCCACTTGCATCTTCAGCTCCACCAACTCACTGTTGTTCACTCGATAGACTTGCTGAGAGATGGGCTCCGCTCCTGGAACCAAGTCTATCGAGAACTCAATGTCTCTGTCTGGTGGTAATCCTGGCAACTCCTCTGGAAAAACATCCATATACTCTGCTATCAAGGGGTGTGGAATCGTCTGCTCCTCAACCGAGACTTCGCAGAAAACTCCGTTGCTCTGCTCCGCCTGACGTCTGGAGTACTCGAACTCTGGCTCCCCCGGCACTCTGAAGAGAACTCTACCCCCTCTGTAATCGATGCTGGTGTAGTGCCTGCTCAACCAATCCATGCCGAGTACTATAGCGTAGTTCGGCAATGTCATTATGAGCAGGCTCACCTCTAACTCACGGCCTCCCAAAACAACACTCCGACCCTTATAAACATCACGTACGAGGATAATGCCGCCCCCGGTCGTGATCTTGTGAGTCCTAGGCAACGATTCAGCTATGATACCGTGTCTAATCGCAAATGATACTGATATGAAGCTATGCGAAGCACCGGAATCGAAAAATGCAAAAGCTGGACAGGGGTCGAGAAGAACCTACGATCAACTCTCCTATCGCCTCTGCATCCTCAGCTGCCATGGCAAAAGCTCGCCCCTACTGGCCTCCTCTGGCCTGCTACTGGTGCTGTACGAACCGCTGCTGCTGAGTCGGCAACGGTCCCTTCTGCTGCTGTCCTGTTGGAGCCTTGTCTCCTGCTCCTGCTTCTGCTCCCTGTCCTGAACGTCCTGAGAACATAGGGTACTCCCTCAGCTGATGGTCTGCTGCCCCACAGAGTAGGCACCTGCTAGCCTCTTCCTACACTCGTTCCACCCGTGCCCTGGCTTCTTGCAATAAGCACAGGGGGTGGCCTGCTGCCTCGATGCCTGCTGCAGCACCCTCTGCTGCTGATGCTGTACTGGCTGATGCCTCGGCTGCTGAAATTGCTGCGGCTGGAACCTCTGCTACTGGTGGTGCTGGTGCTGCTGCTGAAAGTGTGGCCTCTTGGCCGGCCCTCCGCTACTGCTGCCTCCATGGGAGTCTCGCCCCCTCTTGAGCCTAAGCTCAAGATCATCCTCTGTAGCTAAAGCGTCCACCAGGATCTCCTCAAAGGTAGCGCTGCAGGCATTCTTGGTGTAGGACTTGACCTCCTTTACCAAGCCTTTCCGGAACCTCCAGGCCTTCGTCGCCTCCGACAAGCCCTCTACAAATCTGCTCAGACGGCAGAACTCTCCTGTGTACTCCTCCACAGACTGGCTCCCCTGGACTAGGGCCTCGAACTGAGTCTCGAGGGATCCCAGTGTTGTATCTGGGAAGAACGTCTCCTTGAACAGCTTCTTGAATGCTGCCCAAGTCTGTCCTGCTGTACCGACCCTCGGGTCGGTCTGGTACCATGTACGGGCCAGATCCTGCATCATGCTGGCCGCTGCCTCAATCTGGAGCCTCATCGGGATCTCAGCCAACCTGAATATCTCCTCCATGTGCTCAATCCACTCATCGGCATACAAGATCCCCTCTGTCCCTCGGAAGTCTCTTGGGTGCATCTTCTGGAAATCTTGGATGCCCTTCTCCCACGGCTGGTACGGCTGCGGGGCTGCCGCTGGCTGAGCTACAACTCTCTCTACTGCAGTCAATGCCAGCTCAATGCCTCGTGCGAGCTCTGATGTGTGCCTCTGCTTCTGGGTCTGCTGACCCTCCATGTACTGCCGAAAGAAAGCTAACAGCTGAACGGCGTCAACTGTACCCGCAGGTGGCTGCTGCTGCTGAAGCACATCCGGAATCACCGGACTCGGCTCATGCCTCACAGGTGGAGGGGCTCCTCCGAAAGCAGCCGAAACGCCTACCCCAGCTGGCATGACTGGGGCTACGGTACCAGGGGCTGGCTGCTGAGTATGAGAGGTGGCAGACCTCTCATCGGCGTCCCCCTGGCCCTGGCGATGCGACCTCGTCTCAACCATCCTGGAGACACAGATCAAAAAGAAACAATTGCTGAGAATGAGTCGAAATATCAAGGGAGGACTGTTAAATTCAAAGGAAGACAATAAGCAGCAAAATTTAGATATACGGAATCTGATACAGCATTTTTCCTAATGTGATTTAGTACCTTCAAAAAATTTCCTAATTCTACTGCAGGCTGGAGTGATACTCTAGTTCGAATACCACTACATTTCAATCTAGACCTGCATGGGCCACCACTAAAAATGTGTCACGACCCGCACCCTAGAGTAAGGGCATGAGACGTGGGTACGTCCAGCCTACGCCGCATGTCGGCGGTTGAATGCTGTCCTAGGTCACAACATCATCAATATAATACTAAGCAGTTTATACTCCCCGAATGGGGGTGACATAGCAGAATATAAACTCAATCACAACTAAGGCAGAAGATAAGATAGAAGGATAGATAGATAGATACTGCTGAAATGAAGGAAATCCACAAGTACAAATAGAGAGTCTAAGTGTCTAATACATAACAAATCCCAAGTATCAATATACAGCCATCCATAGAGTAATGTAAATAAAAACATCCTAGTCTAGAAGAGTGTCGTCTACAGCTATAGGGTCCGACTGCTGGTCCAAGTCACAGCTGTCATCTAAGGTAGCCCCATAATATGTAGGGCAGCCAGCCTCGTCCTCATCCTCTGTAATATTTTAACAGGTCCAGTCAGGACAGGAGCGAGCACAATACATCTCAACGAGTCATAGCAGGAAAAGGAAATATAATCATGCTAGAGAATAAAGTACAGAAATCTGAAGAATAGCATAATATAAGAGAGAGACTGTAAGTAAATATCTATGATATATGTAAAAGAGAGACAGTGCTAGTGATTCAGAGTACTGGATAAACATGTGAATGGCTAAGGACTGATTCATGATTACACTACTTGGAATTGATTCATGATTACACTACTTGGATTTATTCACATGTTCATTTATACTCCCCCATCCCCAATCAATATACAAGGATCCAGTCAAGTTACGTTAAGATTCATGATTATACTACGTTGCCCTAAAAGGGTGATTCATGAATTGATTCGTGAAGGCTCGGTGATCATGAGGGTACATGAGTCACTAGCTGATTCCCGAAGATTCATGATAATAGAAGCATGAGATACGTGATGTAAGTGAAACACACGAGACAAAAGTATCCGATGCTCCCGAGAGGGATAACATCTCATGAAGGGATCCATATAGTACCAATCCGTGTTACCAATGTGTCAGCATCAAGTAAGATAGTCTAAAGTAGGAAATATAATCCTAAACATGATATAAAATGATCAGAGAATGTACTCGCCTGCTATCTGAGTGTCCAACTGAAATGTACTGTCCGAGGAGAGGTGTATGGCTCCTAATCAGAATAGCACAAGTCACAATAAGTCCAGAATGGTAAAATGAAACACTACAATGCATTCTTCATGAATCTAGGTCAATCTAGGCCAAAGTCAACTCTTGGTCAACCCTGGTCAACCAAGAAGTCAAACCTAGGTCAACTATGGTCAATAGGTCTAACAAGTCTAAATACTCTATTCTAGGCCTAATCAAGACTAAACAAGTCTAACTAGTCTCTCACTAGTTAACAGACACATTATAGGCCATACACCTATGTAGAGTCATAACCATGTAGGTCATGAGCTAATACAACATAACCTATAGGCCAAACCATATATTATATATCAATATATTCACACATATAATATAGATATATATTATATATATATTATATATATATATAGATATATATATATTACATATACTATAGGATATGCCTAGTACTCTAGCTATCACACATATAGAATATGTAAATCCCACATGGCTTTACATTACACATTTACACATAGGTTATTTTAACTATCTACCCATATATATATATATATATATATATATATATATATATATATAAATTATTATATATATATTATATATATATATATATAATTACACACACACATAGATTAGAAAATATCTAGATACATAAATGTGTGTGTGGATATATATGTGTAGACATGTGTGTGTGTATATGAGATGTATCAATATGTGTGTGTGTCAAGTGACAGGAAAGCAGGATGAAGCAGTGTGCAGGAAACATGAAATGGACTGAACATGTATGTGTGTCTGTGTGTTAGCAGGAATTAGGAAGTTATGTGACTGAAATTACAAACAGTACAGGAAAATGTATGACAGGAATTTGAGTGTGTGTCAATGTCAAACATACAATGTGTGTATAAGTTATAAAATGTGTGTGTGTCTAGAGAAATCCTAAAGACAGGAATGTATAGATGTGTGTGAAGAGAGGAACTTGTGTATGACAGTGTCTCAGTATTCTAACATCTCACAGGTTCATTCCCATTATTCAGTCATCAACAAATTCCCACATCTAAAAACCTATCTATCAGTTAACACCAAATTCAATTTCTCAGGTTTCTAATATATAATTACAGTTCAGTTCCCATAGACTGTGTCTCAGGAATCACATTAAGCTCATTTGATTTAGTTAAGGAAAGGAACCCAAATGACAGTGACTGTACAGTGAGAAAAATAACAGGAAAAGGAAATCAGAACACAGGTTTCCATCTAACAGTAAAACATTTGACAGGTAATAAATAACATGTCAATAAACCAACCTTGAATCAATTAATCAATTCCTATTAATCAAGACCTATCCTAGCATGTATAATGAACTAACATGAATTTGTAGACATGTTAGGACATAATTTAGCATCTAATTATGACTAAACCATAATGTAATTATTAACAATAGGAATTAAAATAGTGATACTCTCACTGGTATCAGTCAACTGAGAATAACCCAACCCACATTCGATTTCCCAATCCAAACTCGATTTTCCATTCTAATGAGTAAATTACACTAACAGAGATTAGGGGATGTGTAGGATATGATTTAACATACATGAAATACTAATAACAGAATTTAACAGTAGGAAGAACAGTGTATCACTGATACACTAATGTATCAGTCGAAATGTATACTCAAACCACATTCGTTTTTCCCAATTCATTTATAACAATTCATGAAGAATATAAGGTAGATAATAGTTAGGGTATATCAGTAGGTGATACTCAAACAAAATGGTGTCCTAAAACAGGACACACGAGTGTCCAGAACCATACACACGCACGCACGAGCCTGCACGAGCTCGCGTGACCAGCGCACGTGTCGTACGCACCCGACACACATCCTTAGGACACGAAACCTCGGGGATGACACGACAGTCACTGCCCCGAGCTCCATGTCAAAAATCATGCGTCCACGTGTCCTGGAAAGCTTGCACGAGCACGCGAGTAGCCGGGCATTCCTGTACACGCGCGCGAGGCCGTGTCCAAGGGTCCCAAGCGACACAAAAATGACACGAGACTCGCTCAGTCACTTAGAAACACATAGGCGACAACAAGACACGACTTCCTATTCAAACACAAATCGAAATCTCGAACGAAATGCCAATGGCATTTCGTCGAACACCTGCGCACAGCACTGATACGTGTCCGATACAGACACGTACAGGACACGAAATTTCACAAACCCTATTCCTACAGAACTAGGACACCTAGGGCTAGGTGTTTATGCAAAGAAAACCTAATTTTAATGTGGAATAGAAATATACCTATATGTGTTCTTCAACACAAAAGCTTCTACAAAGAGAATCTCCAAAAGCCACCCAACTTCTCCAAATTGATTCAAATCTGAGATTTGACTCCACAATCAGCAAGAGAACATTGATTAGAACACTATGGAAGAATCCCAATGAAATAGACCTCTATTGATTAAACTATAAAGAAAAATAAATAAAGGCTCACCTTGTTCTTAGGAAAATGATGAACTAATAAAAAGAGGCACAACTTCCTAAAATGATATTATATAGGCAAGGGGGGGTCTTGGCTGGCCACTTTAGCTAGGGTTAGGGTTTTGCATTAGCTAATGACTAAACCATAGGTTAACTCTAGTCTAACTAGGGTTGCATGACCTAACCAAGTCCAACACAACTAGGGTTAGCTTCTAGGTTAGCCTACCAAGGTCAATGCTAGTCAAAATCAACCTAGTTACCATCATTCAAATAATTCTAAAATAAATTCTAAAAATTTCCATAAATTCAAATAAATTATAATAAAATCAAATAACCCCAAAAATAACAAAAATACCCTCAAACTACAAATGTGGTAGTGATAGGATGGGCAGCCGCATGGGGATAGGCAGCCGCATGCAGATGGGCAGCCGCATGGGGATAGACAGCCGCATTCAGATGGGCAGCCGCATGGGGATGGGCAGCCGCATGTAGATGGGTAGCCGCATAAATGTAGCGGCCGCATGGAGTGGCCTCGGGACTTGATGGATTTTGCCAGCTGTAAGGAAATTTTCTCCTCTTTTCTAGGATCACGCCATCATGTCAGAGTCATTATTACTTCCTTATGTCAGAGCTGTCATAGCTATTATTTGTTAGAGCGGCCGTCAGGGCATTAAATGCAGCCGAATGTAGAGAAGAACTGTTGAAGGCCACGTGGCTTCTTTCTGAGCCGTATGGAACTATCCGAGCCGCATTGACCCTTGAGCCGTATGGACTCCTGAGCCGCATGGACTTCTGAGCCACATGGGAATTCTGAGCCGCATGGGGATCCTTCCGTCGGAGCCGCATAGGCCTTTCTTTATTCTTTTCCATGCTTCTACAAGACCCCCTTCAAAGTTTTCAATTTGCAAAATTAAAATACTTTGAATAAGAAGCATGGCCATGTAAAAACTCTTCGGGCCGCATAGGATGTTCTAGCCGCATGGATGTCTCAGCCGCATGGCCTCCGCAGCCGTATGGCCATTTTAGCCGCATGGGCTTTCCAGCCGCGTGGGCTGCTTGGCCGCATAGGCTCCTTGCCACGTCTTCATGCCATGTGTGCAAATCTTTGCATTGATTGCCTTTGATTTGAGCCGTCTTTTGGGGAGAGTCCCAAGAGTCGGCTTATTAAGTTTTTGGATTTTCTTTGGATGAATCTCCTTTATGAGAGGAGGCAAATCCTAGGAGTCGGTTTTGCCTGCAGCACACGACCCGAAGCGTTTCATCGGTCCACGTGCTTCCTCCCCTTTGTCCTCCTATAAATAAGAGTAATTAAGAGAAGAAATCTCTTTACTCTCTCCTTCAACTCAAGCCTTTCCTGCCCTAACTGTCATCCTCTTCTTCGATCACCGATGGCTCCAAGAAGACTGTTGCGGCGAAGGATAAAAAGGCGGCATCTTCGTCGGCTACGGCGGCGAAGGGCAAGAAAGCTGCTTCTACTTCGACTGCGGCGACGAACGATAATGTGGCAGATCCTCCGCCAGCCGACGTGCCCGTAGTTCACCCCGACGTCCACCCACCATTGCTGGTAAGGACATTGCGTGAGCTTGAAACCCTAATTGTTGTGGCTACGTCGAATGCTCTATGTGCGAGCCTTCATCTTCATGTGTGCCGCATGTATGTCTCATGTCCGAGCCGCATGGGGTATGCCCTATGTTTGAGCCGCATGAGAATTGTTACTGTGGTCGCATAAGCACTTCGCCAACGGGGTCGCATAGGCTGTGCTGGGCCACATAGGCTCGCACAAATTTGTTTGTCGCATGAGCCGCAAAAACTTATCCGAACTCTGACGTATGAGACTTCGTTTAAACAGAGACGTATAAAAATACTGTCGCATGAACCTTCGCTGGACGGAGCCACATAAGTGTTTTCTGAGTTGGGCCGCATGAGACTCCATTGAATTGGAGCCGCATAAGCTCGAAAACATCAATCAATTCTCCTTGTCCATCTTTTTAACTTATTTCTTTTGTCCTCTTTTCAGTGAATTTTCCAGTTAATGCTGCGGGGGAACCTCTGGTGGGTCGTACCCAAGCCGCTATGGTCTATAGGTTCGACCAGATAGTTCGATATGTGGCAGACCAGTTTCCTAGTGACGAGCCTCTGACAAGGTTGAATGCCCTCAAGAACTAGCCCTTCTACTTTCTCTGCGCCATGATGAACTCGGGGAAATTGGAAGGGGAATACCTGAAGCCTGCGTTCTTCTTCGGAGACGCCTTGACTGTGAAGAACAGTCAAGTTATCGACGTGTCAGAGAATTGGAGCTTTATTTCTAACGGGATGGCGATCCGCATCCCTCAAATGGAGCGTCACTTTCCACTATCTTGGTTTAATATGCTCCCGCTGGACAGGAAGATGGAAGAGTCTTTGACCCCTACCCGGAATGGGATGTTTATGGACGACATCCATTACAACAACAGCATGAAGTCAGTGTGTGCAGGCAAGGTGCATGCCAGCCGCTATGTAATGGAATTAGCCCCGGGAAGATGTTGAGGTGGATCAGCCTCCTGTTATATCAGATGAGATGGTGGCGGATCGGTCACCTGTTGTACCTGGTCCTGTACGGAAGCTTAGGAGGCAAATCTCCCCTGTTGGCGGTATTCCTCACTCCCGGAAACTAGCTGCGGTCAGGCATCGTAAGCTAACTATAAGGGAGGGAAGCGAGGACGTCGACCCCGCTTCGGAGGTAGATCGAGTTACTACCATCTTTATTCAGTTCTTCCTTTCTCCTGAACTTTGATCTTAATAATTTTCCTTTCCTCTCGTAGATGTCAGAAGTAGGGGAATCTCAGGAATTGGTTACTGTTTCAGAAGTCAATCCGGCCCTAAACACTTTGATCGATGACATGTGTGCCGGGATTATTTCGGTCGGGGCTCTCTCGGCGACGGCTGAGGGATCTCAGGTTGCTGAGGTCGTAAATCGAGACGACGGGGGCTCCGATGAACCTGTCCCCGAAACTGCTAAATTTCATCAAAGTGACGCTTATCCAATCGTACCTCCCTCCGGGGCGGCTGGGACAGAAGAGCCAGCTGAATTCGATTTGGGGGGTACTGGTGAGGGGACTATGGCGGTTGTGAATGAACCTCAGCCTCCGGGATCCTCCCTTGGTAAGATAAGCCAAATTTTGACTAATGAGGAGGCCCATTCGCTCTATCATCACATCCTTCGGGTTACGTCGATTGATGGTTGCTCTAGGCATGCAGGTCCTGCCCTTTCAGTGCCGATGATGGACATTATTGAGATAGGCTCTGCCGAAGGGGAACTAGCAGATAGGAGCGTACCCCCTCCTCTTCCGACTCATATTGAAGGACCTCCCACTGGCTCGAGTTCGGAAAGTCAGGTGGGGGGTACAGCCGGGGCATGGGACAATGGTCCTTGCGTCCTCCTCTGCTCAGATGGCTCCGAAAGTTGACCTTTCTGCTCTGCCGAGTGTCCAGACTCTTCGGGTGGCGGAGGAGGAGTTAGCCGCTATTCGCGCATCTTTCTGCTCGGAATTTGTCTCTCTGGTGGCAAGTTCTAGCGTACCTCCTTCGACATTGCCAGCCACACTTCCTTTGACGTCGTCCTCTACGGAGGTTCTGGATGAAGCGTCACAGGACGTGGTTGACAGCTTCTATCGCCACTTGAAGAGAGGGGTAGCGGCTGCTGTGGAACGGGGGACCCATTTTGCCATGGCCTGGCAATACGCCCAGGGTCATATTGATATTCTTAAGACTCTTCCCGGTGGGGCGGGGGTAGCTGCGCTTCTGGAGGCAAAATTGTTGGAGGCTGATCAGCAGGTAGCCCAGCTTCAGGTGCTGCGGCAAGCTGATTCTGTCTGCTGCTATAGATCAAGAGCGCGGTTTCCTCATAACTGCCGTAGAGAAGATAAGGGCGACTCGGGATAAGACCAAGCCGGTCATACTGAAGGACCTCCGCGATCTGTCTGAGCTATATGATTAGTTGAGCCGCGAGAGTGAAGATGTTACGGCTCGGAAAGCGACTGCCTCCCGTGGGGTCATTGACACGCGGGAGCAGATCCTTGAGCTTCAGAGGAAGTTAGCTTTCCTGTAGTCTGAGCTCGAAGCTGCCCGCACCGAAAGGGGGCTGATTATCCAGGAGGCTGACAGAGTTAATCGAGCTTCTGCTGGCCTGGAGCTTGCCCTGAAGAAGCTGGAAGATGGCTGGCGGGCACACATGTACATGGATAATATGGAACGGTTGTCCAGGAGGTCGAGCGTCGAGCTAAGCAGTGGCTTGAACGGGGGACCGCCTTGGTGAGGAGTCGTCTCCTGGAATTATGTACCGCCGAACCATAGACGACTTTTTTCCTTCTTTTGTTTCTGTTGTTCCCCTTTTTCTTTTTTGAGAGGAACACTGTCCCAGAACATGTAGTACTTTTGGCTTTCAAATAAATAGTATGTTTTATTTTACCCTTTATTTGTGTTGCTTATTGGGTTTATGGTGTTGTGGTGGTGTTTGCCCCGCTTGGGGGACTGTTTGTGGACCTGTTACCCTTGGCATACCTGGGTTTTAGGTACGGATAACAAGTTTGATGGGGATACCTAGAACAATTCCACGGTAAGGTGGTCATGGACGTTCCTGGTATCGGGAGAAAGAATGCCATGAAGCAGCTGGGCTCCCGGTGTATGATGAGAAATGATGTGCATGTACTAGGAAACTTAGTACAGCATTTGTAGTCAGCAGAGGACATTTGTGGGCCTATTATCCTTGGCGTACCCCAGTTCAGGATACGGATAATAGGACGAGATATAACCAACATACTTACTCAGAGGTAATGAGGACGTGGCATGTAACGACCCGCTCCGCCCTAGCGGAATGCCGATCCAAACGGCAAGTGCAACGACTCAAACGAGCCGTCGACCCGAAGAGTTGCTTCGACCCGATGAAGTATCGATGCGAATCGATTGAAGACTTACATTGGCCCGTCAAAAGATGAATCCAGACTTAGACTATTAAAGGCACGCTCGGAGTATCGCTTGGCCGATGCGAACATCGCTAAGGTGGGTGGCTCCGATGAACCCGTCTGTGCTTAGCCTAGACACATAACAATGCGGACACATTCACGAGAATCGCTAGGCGATAACCTCTTGCATGCTAATAAATGACTCAACACACCTAGCTAAGGGATTAATCCCAACTTGTATGCTTGTATAGAATATGGAAAGGAACATGGAAAATATAGAAACTCTCGCACCGCGCTCTACGCTCGTGCTAAGGCACAAGCCCACGTTCATGTCCATTATACGTTCAAACAATGAAACAATGAATGGTTTACAACAATAAAACGGGAAGGCTATCAACATAGTCGCTCCGAATAGAGTTTAGCAACATTGGAAGGCTATGGGACCGATGGGTCGCCAAGGCGACTCCCACACTGGGAGTTGCATAATGCATGAATGAATGAATCAAAGAATGAATAAGCAAACACATGAATGACTCTATGAACATACGAACAAGTGAAAGAATAAAATGAAAGAAAGAATACATGAAAGATAAGACATGGAAGACGCTATCGACAGGTATGACGGGCACGTGCAACGGGGCTCGCTACCCGCGCTGTACGGACGCCAACCTGGTCGATAACGCATTATGGCTAAGGGTTAGCCTACGGCTCGGAGATAGCCGCTAAGTTAAGATGACAAGACAATACGAAATGGTCGTGGACAAACGGCACGGGCGATGGGGGGAATACCGTGGCCGTCGTGTGGAAGGATTCTGCGGCACGGGCGTTGGGGGGGTAAACCGTGGCCGGCCTAGGCGAAATCAACGGCGCTTACGGGCTGCTTGGGTGCGGGCTTGGGCACCAAGAGACGTAAGTAGGAGGGTATATTCAAGAGACTTAACGGGGTGTACCAGCCATCACCCTACGCTAAGTTGAGAATTGCCACAGGGGAATGTCCTAAATGGCTTGTAAAGCCATGGACCGTGCATGTAGATTAAGTGGACTATGCTGGTGGCAATCCACGTGCAAGTTCTTGCATTGAAATCAAAGTAGTCTAAGTTAACTAAATGAAGTGTTTCCTGAACATGCTCGAAATATAACACTCAGAACATGCTTGAAATGTAACATGCTGAACATGCTCGATATGTAACACTCCTGAACATGCTTGAATGTAATATCCGGAACATGCTTGAATTGTAATACTTTAAAACGTGCCTACGACGTGCTAGAACATGCCCACGACGCACTAGAACCCGAGACATGGACACACACTCGATATTGAATGCGTACATGAATCGTGTTATGTTATTATACATGAATTGTTGTTTAACTTGGTTTACCTTGAACAGGGAAGGCCGGACGGTAAGTATGGGTAAGTCGTACATGTATTTTCATGCGACACTTGAGTTCGGTAACACGAGATAGGCTATGCAATATGCTATGAAACTGATCCTAAGGCAAGATTAGAAAGACAATGAATGATAGAGATGCACAAAAGTAAATGGAACGTGTTTGGTAATGATGGCATTGTGGGCGAGCTAGCCTCCCCACCAGTGCATAACAATGTACTGATAACCCCACAGTATGCTTGCAGGATAGCAGGAGACGCCGGCGGGTGCGGAGCTTCCATCGAACGTGTCAAGGCGTGGAGCCAACTCTGGGGCCTTGGAACGTTGCAAGAAGCTGAAGCACCCTATACAGGACATAATGTATCGGAACATCGCCATGTATCATTCCATGTTGTAAGCCACTTGGCACGCCTTTTATGTTTCAGAGAGAGAGCTTGAGCGATTGTAATATCGGCCTAGCGCCGCTTGTAAACTTCTTGAAATTCAATAAAGAGATTTGGATTCGCTTCTACTTGTGTTCATTTTTACTTCCGCTGCAAATGGGGACACTCTGTGCGACTCTGTGGCCTAGACTCAAATCGGCCGTTTCTGGACTTGGCCTTGCACGGGCGCAACCTAGGCCCGTGCGGCATCACGCCTTAGCGAGGACGATCGCTCCTACGGGAGCGGGGCGTGACAGATTGGTATCAGAGCACGGCTTTACGTCCTTGGACTTCATTTCGATTTTCTCAGTTTTGAAAGCTCGGTTGGTTACAAAAGAA
Source organism: Iris pallida (assembly GCA_029216955.1). Taxonomy (NCBI): domain Eukaryota; kingdom Viridiplantae; phylum Streptophyta; class Magnoliopsida; order Asparagales; family Iridaceae; genus Iris; species Iris pallida. The sequence continues at coordinate 2,675 of JANAVB010035704.1, read as the reverse complement.
GTGTGCGCTCTCTCTCTCATTCTGCCTCGGGATGTTCATACAATAAGTCTAATATTATCAAAGCTCGTACAAGTACTCGGTTGAACGGGATCGATAGGCGAAGGCCTTTGTGCCAAACCACGACAGACTTGAGTCGAAGAAAACTAAAATGCTAGAAGTTAGCAAACACAAGGCTTGCTTGAATAACTTTACGCTAACAATGTCGAACGATGTTAAACTTTGACTCGATAGAGAACATATGCTAAGTTAACATGTCACGTGCGTGCCTGACTAGTCTTGCGTCGACCTAGCAAGTGAGCGTGCAAACTCAAATATAGTCCGCACGAGATGGTTATGTGGCACAACTTAGCCCGCGTGTCGTGCACCTCAATTTTTGGGTGCAATCGGGTTGCGAGCGATATCGAGTATCGCTCGATCGAGAGCGAAAATACACTTTGAGTGTCTATCGATAGGAACTGCTATCGAGTTAATGCTTAGGCATGCACGAAAGATTGGCTTGGATTTTGAGGATTAGCCTGAACGACTTAGTACGTCGAGGCGACGTGAGCGATTACGCTAGAGATTCGTCGAACGAATCTGAAGGATGTCTTAGCGTATGACGCGAACGTGATTGAGGACTAGATCGTATGGCTTGAACCCGAAGTGGTGTATGTGATAGGTTCGAATAAGAATAAAAATGAGTGTCGATGACTAGTCGAGTGGCTCAAACCCTGAGTGGTGTATGGACGTCATAGAAATTGTTCGAGCGAGACTACAAGATATACGGATAGAACGGGTATGTCGACGAGGCGATACGATCGCGCAAAGCCTTAGAACGTGTCACGCTTAGTTGATCATGACTTCGAATGTCCCGAACGAGATGTCGTTCAGACAACTTGTGAATAGGCAACGCATGTTAGAAAACGATTCGGAACGATGAATGAAAGTGAATGGTCTTGATCGAGGAAACTTAGAGGATCGGCACGTACGACTTCGGATTGATTCAAATGAATTAGTCTGGACCCAAACAAGAGTTACGCCCCGATGAGAATGATTATTCCACGGGAGCGTTGCATGGTGATTCATGAACCACCGTGGATAATCGGACTCGCATGAGATTGGGGCACAACATATTGTCAAGTTAGATGAACTCGTGATCGAATACGTGAATTGGTTAGAATGGATATGTGAAGTATGTCAATTTAGTGATTTGAATGGATTTGAATTCGTTACGGTGTGCGACGAATACATTGATGCGAATAGGTGATCGTGCTCGATGTTTAGAAATCTTGAGTGACGCGAGCTTGGGTAGAAAACCCCGTACTACCGACTTTGGTTTGACCCTAGGATTGGGGTCAGTGTTGGCATTATTGTTGGGGAACTATGATTCCAATCCTGACAGTGACATAGCCTCGAAAAGATGGACTAGCGGGTAGGCGAGACGTCCTGTTTCATGAGTTATCAATCGAAGGATTGATCTTGAGGATTGGCATGGATGGATAGTGTGAATCACGAATATAGGAATACCCCTCACTGAGATTCGGCTGACATGCATATATTCAGGGACGCTTGAGTATGTGCACGATGCGACTCGAGTGAAAATGACAATTTCTAGATCATACGGCTTGGCTGAATGCATGTATTTTGGGGATGCTTGGAATGCGTGCACGATCCAGCCAAGTGATACATTGAGTTCAAGCAAGACTTGAAGAATGGAGAGTGTCGAAGATCTTCAAATTGCGTTAAGTAAAGGATCGATACTAGTACGAGCGTGGCTCGGAATCAAAGAAAACGTGTAAGCGGAGTGTGCATGAACGACAACGAGATTGGCCCTAAATAAGCGAATGATATGGAATTGATATCGTGCAAATAAAAGTTGGTATAACGAATTGGACCATTGATAGGAAGATATACTCGAGGATAGTGCAATACTTAGTCTTGAATCGGACGAAAATTTCATAGACTTGGTCGACCCCGCTAAGCAGAAATCATACTGATTTCGTGGACACGAACGCTTGAAAGCGAATCGGGTCATCTCGATGACCGAGATAAACGAAAGTGAGTTTGCTTCAGCCTACGACCCCCGCATTTGACGAGTTACAATGTGCCTCGTATGAATATTTCTGTCCCGTGACACAGAGAAATAACAACCAAGACGAAGAAACACTTGAATTGAATAAGTACAATCAACTATAAAAGGAATGAAAGGCTATTCAATAAAATCGACCAAACGCGTGCGACACGGAACTTAGAAAGATATCATGTATGGTTCGATTCCATCGAACGATAGAGCCGTTCGAAGAAATTGTCTAAGAAACACGACGACACAAGTTAAGGAATGATAGGCTGACCTGCACTCAAGAAGTCTCGAGGACGAGACTTATTTTGAGTGGTGTATTATGTAACGACCCGCTCCGCCCTAGCGGAACGTCGATCCAAACGGCAAGTGCAACGACTCAAACGAGCCGTCGACCCGAAGAGTTGCTTCGACCCGATGAAGTATCGATGCGAATCGATTGAAGACTTACATTGGCCCGTCAAAAGATGAATCCAGACTTAGACTATCAAAGGCACGTTCGGAGTATCGCTTGGCCGATGCGAACATCGCTAAGGTGGGTGGCTCCGATGAACCCATCTGTGCTTAGCCTAGACACATAACAATGCGGACACATTCACGAGAATCGCTAGGCGATAAC
>JANAVB010035703.1:0-29930 GCA_029216955.1 Iris pallida | reverse complement strand
CAAGTATCCATAAGCATAAATGTGTCACACAACAGAGTTGATCTTACCGAATACTTACCATTCTTTCCTGTCAAAGCAACAATATCAAACATAATGCATAAATAAATGTGTCAAAATGGTCAACTAGAGGAAGTACATAAATATGCAATATAAATTCGGTCCTAGGCTGTGATGAGTTCTTGTTCTAGCAGGGTTCCCAACAGTACTCTAAGGCCTAAGTAACTATTAGGAAGAACCTGCATGAGCCCCACCAAAATATGTTACGACAGTCTCCTAGAAACCTGGATACGAGTCCGACATGCCCAGCCTATGCTGCAATGCAGCAATAGTAAATTGTCCATAACTCAAGTAATCATCAAAGCAATATTCGATCAACTCCACCATAATATTTAGTCGTGCCCAGAACAATCACCACACATCATCACAGGTCACTATGCTGAGGTGTACACTTTTAGAAAAGATATCCAAAAACAAATCCGGTTAGTAGTAAAGTGACACCTAACTTATTCTTACAGTCATCCAAACTACGCAATACAACATCAAACAACACTATCACTACTAATTACTACTATACTCTAGATCTCCTGCTCTGCTGCTGTCTCCACCACCTGAGCTAGGTGATCTCCAGTCGTGTCCTCTGCAGGACTATGGTAACTAGTACAAAGGTCAGCATCAAACTCACCTACAACAAAGTTAATCAGGAAAGGGCAAAGTACAACCATACGATATAAATAATACTAAATAAATTGTAGTACAAGCTACAAGAAACTAACATGCAATGAATCAATGATACTATAACAAAGGCAAACGACCAAGTGCAACAGTGATTGAAATAATAATTTACATTTCGGCTGGGGAGTACAATAGAACAATAGCATAATAGAGTACAGTACGGCTTAAGCACACATGCACGATGTATGATTAAGCTATCAACAATATTACAGTAAGGGGTTTGATCACATACGAATTATATATTTTCAATCCCTGATAATAAAAAAATGGATAATAAGTACAATAAGGGAACAATAAGTAAAATTAATGACTCCGTGTCATCCAAGTAACCAATATGAAGATAATGCAAGACAGTTATAAAGTATAAATCCAAACCATAGTGTATATTCTTGGACTGTCGTAGATGTCAAGTACAAAATCTCAGGAATCTGTGTCAAAAGACATAATTGCTATCTTAAAAAATATTCTAATTATTCTGTACTACAAATATTTCTATAAAATCTATTAATCTATTCTCGACTAATTACCTTAATTTATAAACCCTATTTACTAATTATTAAGCAGCAATTTATTAATACAATATCCATTATGGGCGTGATCCAAATTTCTAAAACCTAAAGTCCATCCCAACCATTAAACTATAGCCTAAAAACAATTAATATTGTTTTTCTAAGCCCAATAGGCCTATCAGCCCAATGGTCCATATTTTTATTTTTTACTTATGCTGGCCCATATACTAGTCCAATTTTTAATAGGTTGTGAACCCCTTCAAACATCCAAAGTGAAGTCAAATTGAACCCTACTATTACCGTTAGATTTCAAATTTGAACCAAAACATTTAACTCCAGTCCAGTTCAGTTCAGATATAAATCAGTTTGTACTCGTGTCCAATAATATACAATATATTCCTGACACAATTTTAGACTAGATGATCGAAGACATGAGTATCAATAGACCCTGCTTTGTTACTCTCGACAGGAATACTTTCAATAAAGAGGCATGAGTCGATACCTGTGCAGTGTCCCAACTGATCCACGGATACGAACAACTAGAGATGATCTATGTCCGATCTGGAATCCAATAACAGATTTCTTGAATCAATCGAACGTCTAACGGTCAAGAATTCGATCAAAAGAAGAGAATAAGGGATCGGTTTACCTAGTCACCCTAATTTCCTCGATTTCAAACCCTTGTAACCCCAGTTTGAATTATTAATCCTTCAAAGACATTGGATGAAACAGTTGGTGATCATTTTTAGAAATCAAAAATCAACAAAAATAATTGTTCTAGAGTGATCAGTGACGAATCATCGTTGATTATTAGGTTAATTCAAATCACCGATGATATGAAATCAAAGTTGAACACGAAGAAACAAAACCGAAATGGATCAAGAATTCAAAATAACCTACCGATCAATCGGCGTCTCGATCCTTAGGCGGAGGACCGATATGAAGGATTAACTCTGCCTCGATTGCTGATGGTTCTGTTTATGGAGGAATATGGTTCCTCGACGATGTCGACCCGCTGTCCATCAATAACTGAAACTTCTATGCCGGAGAAGGTGTTCACCATCGTCTAAACGAGGAACACCATGGCGAGAGAGAGATCGAACCGACTGGAGTGAAGGGATCCCTGGGTAGAGAAGAACATACACATATGTCAAAGAGTTTGCCGAAAGAGTTGAAGGACCACCAGAGGGATCGTTGGAACCTACTGTTTTCGAATTTTTAAAATTTTATTTAATTTATACCAAAGAAATCATAAATATTTTCGATTGGCAAAAAAGATGTTACAAAATCATGAATATTTTATTTTGGGTTTATGAAAATACTTTTAAATTATTTTGATGATTAAATATTAGTTTGAATTATTATGGTGATCAAATATTAAAATTATATTTGATTTAGTTTTAATTTATTAATTATTGCCTTGGCCAAAGTATCATCTTTCAGCAACATACAAGGCACATGTCACCAAAAAACATAGAACTATAAAAAACACAGAACTGGACATTTGGCGACATGTGTTATGTTGCCAAAGTATCATCTTTCTGAAACATATAAGGTACATGTCACCAAAGGTTATTTTAAATCATACGTATGATATGTTGCCAAAAGTGCTTACGTCCGTAACATGTGTTATTTCATGTCACCAAAGACTTTTTCAGACAAGGCTACGGCGACATGTATGTGACATCGCCAGATATGGCCCGGAAATGCTATGGCGACACAAATATAACTTTCTGTTACATATTGCCTATGTCGCTGAACATGCATTTCTTGTATGTTACCAAGTCCTCATACTCAATTCAAAATTTGATCCAATCAATTCAAATTATAGTTCAATACACCTCCATATTGATTTCCCCAACCAACTCATTTATTTTATAAATTCAAACTCGTATCCATTACTATCTCAATTTGCCAAACATCACTCTCGATCATCCGAACCAATTAGCTAGAGACATTAAAAGTTGCTTCAAACATGCACAACTCTAAACTAAGACTTCGTACAACCCCATCCATAGCTGGTAGACTTATCAATACCCATATCATCAAATCCAACAAATACGCTAGGGCTAACCAACACACTACTTAGGGATCAAGACCACTTTTTACAAAATCAGTATTATCGAATACTCTTAATCAATATCCCTTTCTGACAATCCATTCTACGATGATCCCAATTATCACAAACATAACATCCATTCTCAATCACCCGATAATCATATCAAATCTAATTGAATCCATTCCACTAAATAGCACAATCACTCATTCCTATTCTTCGAAAGCCAAGCACACTTCCTTACTACTCGCATCAATAATACTCAATTTGACTGTAATATATCTACAGTTACCATAATGCTCATCCAACTCTAGCTTATCCTCATTTTAAACGTCTGATTCACAGACTACTCAAACAAATATTCTGCCACACACTCAAATCAAACCATCTAATGCTACTGCTCTTCAAAGCCATCCCTGGCCAATGAAAAATCCACATAAGATTCATAACATATCGAGACTTATTGTAGGAACATCCAATAGAACATTGAGAGAGTCTTGAATTCAATTACAGAACCAACTTAGATTTGAAGATAATCAACGAGGGTCCAAGAATGTAAAGCCATGATATCGTACTAATATGTCATGCCCCGATCCCGTTGGACCAAAAGTCGCAACTAGACGTGATGTCGTACTAGTGTAAATTTTACTTGTACAAGGCAAACACCAAAATAGCCGATAGAACATCTAAGATAGAAAGTCATTACAACATTAATACTATGAAAAAAGTTGAATTGACATAATATATACAAAATGAATCTCTTTATTGATAATATTATAGCAGAATTACAATGACACGAAGCCAAGAACAACTTGATTATAAGCACTCTCTCTTTCTCTCTCAATAAAATGAAACATGCCACACCGCTTACATCTCAAGAACTAACAATAAAATGATGTTATATACAGTGTGTATTGTGCATATAAAGAAATTATCTAAAGCCAAACTGCTATAGGATGTCAACCGAGCTCCAACGCCTTAACACATCCAATCAAACTTCGTACCTGAGAAGATCTGGTGGGGGTTAGTACATTATCACGAACTGGCGAGTGGCCTCTAGTTGATACCATCAAACTAACATATTGAATTAGTGAGTGCAAGAAACATTATATGGTCTTTCTAATCTTTCCTTAGGACCAGTTATATGGCATATCATACAAGTATCCATAAGCATAAATGTGTCACACAACAGAGTTGATCTTACCGAATACTTACCATTCTTTCCTGTCAAAGCAACAATATCAAACATAATGCGTAAATAAATGTGTCAAAATGGTGTCTTTGCAGAAGAAAATTGTTAGCCTTCCATAATATTAAAGGAAGACACCATTTATAAATGTGTCAAACTACCTTTAATATTATGGAAGGTGGCGTCGCTGAGAGGTCAGTAAATGTTGCTATATTTTAAAAATAATGAGGTTTAGCGAGTTCAAACGTAATATGTCATTGTATACTAAAAACTAGCGACGTTTAGCGACGTCTAGTACGGACATCGCTAAATTGCTTTATATAAGGTCATGTCTCTGGTTCGACTGTTCATTATTTCGTTCCCAAAATTTCAAATCATATCCCCCTTCCCCGACCTCTTCGTCCCCGAGCCCCTCGACAAATCCTCAACCCCTCGGCGAACCCTCGACCACCAGGTGAACCCCCGACGGACCCCCGGCGAAAACCTCCCTCCCCGAGACCCTTCGACGCGCTAGGCCGCCTTCGCCTCTGACGTAGCATCCCTCATCCACCTACGACCCTCCTTTCCTCTCTGGTCGCCCTCCTCCTCAGTTAACCCTCCATCTCGGTAAACCTCCCTCTCTCTTTCTCTCTTTATCTCGTAGCACAGACACTAGCACGGGACACATGGACATACCTAAGCACATAGACGGACACACATGTTGACAGGGAACACAGGGACACACCCGAGCCCAAAAAATTGGACACGCGGACATGGGACACACACAATGAGACTTAGACACGCTAACAAGGGACATACACAATGACACACACGGGAGAGTAGTTGTGGAATTTTGTTCATTTGGTTAGTTTTTAGAATATTATGTTTTATTTTATAAACAATTAGGAATTGGTTATGTACTTGAGATTATAGTGACATGGACACACAAATTGGACACTAACATAGACATACGCTGATTTTCTTGTCAATGAGTATGTATATATGTGTATGGATTGCATTCTAATTTTTGCATAAGTTTAATTAATATCAAATTGATATTACATATAGGACACAACATAGATACATAAATGAGTTAGTATGGATACATGTTAGTATGGTATCATAAAATGATTATAGGTGTATTTACTAGTTTATGGAGTGAATATTGGCTTGTGTCACATCTCCGACCAATGTATATACTAAAAATAAAATATGTTATAGTATACTGGAATTGAATAAGTTGTAACCGACACACATATTGGAACTAGTTTCTACCGGAAATGGCTAAGAACGAAATGACCTAAATATCTAGAGTGAATGGCCTAGAGTGTATGTTGGTACCAAGATACCAAATTTCAAGTAAGTTGGTACCAAGATACCAAATTTCAAGTATGTTGTTACCAACATACCAAATACCTAGTGTCACGACCCGCACCCGCTTTTCGGGATACGAGTGCGTGTCCAAGCTAGCCAAAGTTCCAATATCGGCAGTAGAATGCTATCTAGACACAATACTCAAATCACAAATGATAATTTTATTTCTCATTCACCAACTAATTTAGATTACAAAATTCATAAGTTTACATTTGCAAAAATGTACAATGTCCCATAAAAATAGAAAAAATAACTAACTCAACTATCTAGTCTTCTATGGTTGACCTCCACATAAACCCATGTCTACCCCAAAGATCCAAAGTATAGAGTAGCTACGACAAAACTGAAAAAATAGGTTTCCAGTCAGGAATGGAACAAGCTCACCATAACACCACACTACATAATATAATATACATCCATGAAGGAAACAATAATAAGGAAAATAAACTATATGCATGAGACGAAAGAGTATATCTATGACATAAAAACAAATATGACAGTCAACTCGATGGAAAGAAAATAAATGAACAATATAGCAACAAGAGGTCACGTGTACTGTGTGTTTTAGAATACCAACGTTCAACATGTGGTTGGGTTAGGAATCGAATAGTCAACACGTGAGGTGCATTAACTGAACAAACACTATCAGACGGTCTCGAATAACTCTGGGCTACACTGGGGACGACTCTGCTGGGGACTCTGCTGGCGACGACTTTCTCCTCCTACGAGAAAGTGACAACTCAATGTGATATTGCGTCGGTCGGTACGACGTAGAAGACTTTGGTCGTGCAAGTCGATCAAACTGCTTACGAAGCCATGATTAGCGTAGGGGTGCCAAGTGCACCACTGTTGCTTCCAAGAACAGGGCGCACATTGTCTTGACTCCGAAATCCTCCAGTGCACCAATCATGACTTATGTGCCAAGCTTGGAGAAAAGCTCTGTAGCTACTTCTTCTTCCTCAACAATTCTGAAATTAGTAGAGAGTGCCCAAGCGATTACCCTGGCACCAACCAATGGACAACGCCACATGGCCAATTCTTCTTCCTCACCAATTCTAAAATTGGTAGAGGGTGCACCAATCACTGCCCAGGCACCAATCATGGGACAGCACCGCATGGCCAATCCCTCTTTCTCCCCAGTTGTAAACTTGGTGGAGAAGTTAATCACCACTGCCCCTGCACAGAATAAAGGAAAGCACCCTATGGCCTCTCCTTATCATTTTCTAGTCCTGGACTCGGTGAAAAATACATCTGATTGTGCCTCTGTGCCATTCAATGCAAGAACGTTTCTGAGTAGAAGGTCTACTTCTCTTAGCAAAGACAATCAAATCAATGCCAAGAAACGAGACTCTGCTCGAGGTCGATTTTCTACTGCTCAACTATGCTGCACCAAACCTACTGGAACAGGTGGCACAAAACAACAGGGCATCCTGCCAACTCCTCATGGTCAGCGCCAATCAAGCCAGAACCAGGATCTTCCTACCCTACACATTTCAAGAATAGAGCAGGGTAAATTAATAGTGTCTCAGACAGACAGTCAGGTGGCGTACAACCCTGACATGCGCACCTACCTTAACCAGCATAGAACAATATCAAGTACACTTCAAGAACAATCTGTGCCACCTGCCAAGTTGCGCACAGGAAGAGTTCCTCAAATCAAGAATCCTCTCACATATGCCAATAAAGTCAGTATTTCTCTGTACACACAGGGAACAGGGCACCTCATGAACGAAAATCATGTTCCTAACATCATTAAGTAATATGTATATTCGACTTCTCCTTATCCTGTCAACGTAACAGATCTCCGCAAACTTCTTATACAAAAATAAAAGATCGCAGGAGCATCTCAACCATCTGTAACTCTGCATCAGAAACATTACTGTAATCACCACCATAAAGTAGTGATAAAATGTTGCTGCCAGTTAGTTAAACGGTCTGTCTTCGACCGTTTGAAATACACTCGCACTTTTGAACTTGTGATGGTGGACAAAGATGAACTGTTGCATGCTTCAGAAAACATGACATTTCAAAGCACTAGGGTAGAAAATGTCCAAGATGTAATGCAGCCCGCAACCCTAGTCGATAATACCTTGATCGGATCTGTGACTCCGACGAAGGAGTCTACCAAAATACCAGATCGAGAAGCCCAGAGACAATCGGTTAAAGGAATCTTCCTTCTGACCAAGAAACAATTGGTCAAAGGAATCTTCCTTTCGATCAAGAAACAATTGGTCAAAGGAATCTTCCTAATTCAGATCAAGATTTCTTCGATCAAGGGAATCTTTCCACTCTTTATCCTGAGGATGGTTCTTTGCATGACTTCGATGCTGATAGTGAAGGCTCTGAATGGACCATCTTTTCTACTCGCTCTTCTTCGGTGGCTAGAGAAGTGACTGCCTACGTCACTAACGAAGAACTAGATGCATCCAGCTCCAGCAGTCAGGAGCAGAGGATCGTCGATTTAGAGGCTAATTTGAGGAAGATAGCCGAAATGATGGTAAGTATGCATGCCGTGATCGTGGCACAACACACTGTTTCGTCGGTTGCGAATCTGATTCGTCACATTGCTACCATGCCAGCTCCAAGTTATTCTGGTGCTAGAGGTGGTGCTTATCATGCTGTCCCGCCTCCTAATATATCGATTCAGTCTACTGCTCCCCAAGCATCAGGGGACACTATTGAGGCAGTGAAGCTTATGCGCAATCAGTTTGAAGCTTTCAAACAGAAAGACGGTCTATAGAAGCTTAGGATTAAACAACCCTCCCCTATAGAGTAGAAGGAAGTTCTGTTTCCACCCAAATATAAGCTATCAACCATCATGCTGTTTGACGACAGTACATCGCCAAGTCAATACCTCAATCACTTTGAGGTGATGACTGATCAGCTCCAACCAAATGAGGCTCTACTCACTAGAGTATTCGTCGGATGCTTAGCGGGTGTAGCCTATGACTGGAATCACAGCTTGCCAGATGGTTGCATAACATCTTTTGCAGGATTCAAGCAGATGTCCCTAGAACGATTCTATGAGAGAACAAATGACATGACTATATCAGCCCTCATCAAAATCAGGTAACGACCTAATGAAACCTCTGAACGTTTTATTGAGTGCTTCTGTCGAGCGGCACTCAAAATGTCTCTAGGAACTCCTGATGCACTGACTATAGATACTTGTAAATTAAACTTGTTACCTATTGCCAGCATGTGGACTGGACCCACACAATTTCAAGACTGGGCCTCCTTCATAGTAAGTGCCAGGGCAACCGAAGATAGTACTGACAAATTCAAACAACTAGGCATCCAGATGCCTAATCTTGAAAAGGATGAACATTCCAACAACGGTGGTCGTCAGAACAACCGCAAGAACAAGGAAGCTTTAGCCATCAATATGAAAGGCAAAGAAGCTTTAGCTGTTAACGTGGGTCAGTCAACACCTACTACGATGGCACCTCCACAGAGAATACAGCATCCTAAGAAGGAATATTCTTTTGACGAGGACGACATCATAAGCATATAAGATTGTTTAATCAAAAGCAACAAGCTTCAACTGCCCGAAGCAAAACGACCAGATAAAGAAGGTAAAACTGACAATCCTAAATACTTTATGTATCATAGGTTCATAGAACACCCGACTAGGGCATGTTATATGCTCAAAGGAAAGATCCAGGAGCTAATTAATGCCGGCACGATCACTCTCCAGCAGGATGAGAAGACTGTGGCTGTCAATATCATCTCTCTGCAGTTTGGCGACTTTTCTGCTCAACTTGTGCAAGATGGAGTCATCCCTATCCCGAAAGGTACTCTTGAGATATTCAACCTTCCACCAGTATAAAGTGACAGACTTGTCCCTCTATCAACTGACAAAGGAAAAATTATGTGGATCCATCTTGATTTAGCTGCTGATTTTGAGACGCCTGGTTCGTCTCTAAAATCCAGAAAGACAACCAAATACAAGTCATGTCACACGACTTCACTGGGTGGTCATCATTTGTAACTCCAGTTCCCAAAATTCTCAAATTTTATTTAGTTATTGTGTTATATTTTCTTTTTCGTTAGAACATGTTTTGGAATAAATTATCTTTGAGAAATATAAATATTATATGTTATTTCAAAACTAGTTAACAATTTATGGTTTGAAAGCATTAGTTGGTTTTAATAAAAATAATAATTATTTTGTACTCATTAAATTGCTTTACAAAATATTTGGACTTCCTAAATATTGATTTCGAAAATAGTTTTATAATTATAAATATTTCATATAATCTTAATAAAAAAACGTCTTGAATTATTTATTTCTTTGGTTAGAAGATATACAATTTAGTTAGATAAAAGCTAAATATTATTTTCAAGTTGTTGTATTGATCACTTAATTTATTTAGACTTCAAATGAATTACTTGATAGTATAAAATATGCGATTTAAAGTATTTCGATAGATAGTCAAAATTATTTTAAACTAAATATTATTATTTATTAATAGATTATGACAAGGTTTAAATGCATGTGGCTAAATCATTGATAATACCAATATCAATTTAAATCGTGACTAGATTAATTTCTTTTAAAAGTTATTATTTGATTTGAGTAATTTAAATTGTTGATAAGCATTAGGTGCTACTTCAAATTATTGTTGTTACCAAGAATCCTATCTAGATACGATTAACTATGTTTTAGGTAACTTTTTGTTTTAAACTAAAGGAAATCAATTAAAGGCATGGAATTTATAACTAAAGATAAGCTTGAAGGTTTAGCTGAATATTTAGTTAACCCATCCCCGGTAATCGGCTAGGCAATATACGATATTTTATATTTTATATAGGAATGCCTTCGACAGATTCTCTCCTCGTATTAAATCGGATAAGTCACTCCAACTGCTCCTTGTATCTCCTCCCCGACTACCATATATTTATAACATAGAGAATAGAGAAGAACCTTTCTCTCGCCGATTCCAACCTTTTCCTGGACAAACCATCTCAGCCACCACCCGTCGACTCGCACAGTCTTTCTTTCACCACCACCAACTCACAACCAATACTAATAATTGGTGTCGAAGTTTCCGTGTCCACCACAATAATTATTATGTCCAGCCTCGGGTCCGACCCCGAGCATCCATATCCGTGTCCTTATCCCTCTATTCACAGCAGAACACATTCGCGTGTCCGAATCAGAAAACAAATTCAGAAGAAAATAACAGACCGCCGCTGTCCGAACTCTATCGCGCCTGGTCGTGACCGCAACGCTGGCCTCGTCTTCTTCTTCTCCTCACAACTATACCACCTTCACCAGATCTGGCGACTCCCACGAACTGATAGCTTCGACCGCCACGAGGACCGAGCATCGCTCAGCCCGATATTCCGGTAGGAGCCTCCATCGGCGTCCGCCCCTCTAGACCCCTTTGCTTCTCCGTTGTGACTGACCCGCCGAGGCCGTGAGACCTCGCCCGACTTCCCGCATCGATCTCTTCGGCGCACGTGCGCCACTTCTCCACCGCGATCGGGGAACCGTTGGCAGAGCTTTCTCGCTCGTCGTCCCCGTGCTCGACCTCTCCATGTCGCTGCACCAACCCTTCCTTCTGGTGGTGCCAACAGCCGAGCTCGCCTCCACGTTGCTGGCCTCAAGGGCACCGTTGACCTCAGTACGGACCTGCGTCGACAGGGTCGCACCACTCTTCCCCTCTGTCGTGCCGCCGTTCTCCTCCCGTGTGAGGAGCCAACGCCGGCGACTCCCCATCTTGCCCAACGTTGCCCGGTCGATGGTAGGTCCTCGACCTAAATTTTCAGGAACAGGTGGTGATTTCATTGTATTAACACAATAGCAAGCAAATTGGAGAAGAAACTACTTTATTGAATGGAAGAGCAGATCTACAAAGAAAATTATAGGAAATTGTAGGTAATAGCTAAAGTAATTTGCACTAGGAAAAATGAAGATACAGCTCACATAACTTCTCATTCTTATCCTCTTCTTTTATAGGCAGTTGCCTCCTCCAGCTCTGATTGACAGGCTGTGTAACCGACTGTCAGGGCTGACGTGGCAAATTGCAATGAGGTGGCTGATTGAGTGACGTGGCTTGATCAATTGCAGCTAAGTAACTAACTGATGCAATTTGATGCATCCAGGCATGTGGTTGAGCCTGGGAATGCATCAACTCCCCCTCTTCTTAAATAGACCTTGTCTCAAGGTCGAAATGAGGAAAATCTTTGATAAACCTCTCATAAGGAACCCATGTAGCACTCTCTTTAGTCCCTTCTTTCCATTGAACTAAGAGGTCAACTGTAGCCTTGTTCATTCTTTGTACTAGCCTCCTCTCCAAGATGAAGTCAGGTTCTAATATGAGTTCTTCAAAATATTGGGGGTGTTGTGTCTGAACAGATACAGTAGCCCCTAGCTTCTTTTTCAGTTGAGACACATGAAAAGTAGGATGTATTAGAGATCCTTCAGGCAATTACAATTTGTAGGCTACTGCTCCTATCTTGGCCATTACTTGGTAGGGACCAAAGTACTTGGGAGAAAGTTTCTAGGGTCTTTTTTGAGCTACAGACGTTTGTCTGTACGGTTGTAACCTCAAGTAAACCCAGTGTCACGACCCGCACCCTAGAGTAAGGGCACGAGAAGTGGGTACGTCCAGCCTACGCCGCAGTGTCGGTGGTAGAACGCTGTCCTAGGTCAATCATCTTACAATATAAGGTACCTGTACAGTTTATACACTCCGAATGGAGGTAACATCACAACATGCAGTCTCAATCATATCTAAGGTAGAAGAATGAAAGACAGATAGATAGATAGTAACTCAAAGAGAACCATAGCATAGATGAAATAAGTCTAAGTGTCTAGGATACATAACATCCAGAATGTCAACTCATAATACAATAAGTCTAAGAGTATATACATCTCCACATCTCAAAATACAACTCAGAATGTGAGACAAAATATAATGTAGAAAAGACTGTCTAGCTAACTGGTCTAGACTACTTGAGCAACATCCTCAGCTGCAGGTGGATCCTGCTGAGGGTCCTCAACACAAGTGTCATCTAGTCCTGCTCCATAATAAGTAGTCACCCATGCCTCGTCCTCATCCTCTATAATATTTTCAACAGGTCCAATCAGGACAGGAACGAGCACAATACATCTCACACAGTTCATATCAGGTTAGAAAATATGATACAGGCAATAAAGTAAGATACAGAAAATGCTGAAAGGAAATATACGCTGTAAAAGAGATAGCTGTAATGAAATATCTACTGTATATAGAGAACTATAAGTGACTAGTGATGTAGAGTACAAGATAGGCATGTGAATGGCTAGAATTTATATATGATTACACTACTGAGTTTGCACATGATTATACTACTTTGGAATTATTCACATGTCTACTTCTACTCCCCCGTTTCCCCAATCAATACACAAGGACCTATACAAGTTACGTTATTATACATGATATCACATGGGGCCCATGAAAGGGTGCACATGATAGTATACATGAGGGCTCTGTGAACATGAGAATACATGATCATATGAGTGCACATGCATGATGGAAGCACATGAGTACCTGATGATAGAGAAACACACATAACATGAAGTACCCGATGCTCCCAAAAGGGATAACATCTCATGTAAAGATCCATATAGTACCAATCCGTGTTACCAATGTGACAGCAACAAGTAAAGTAATCTAGAGCGAGAAGTAAAGCTTGAACAAGTATGAAACGGTCAGAGAATGTACTCTTCTGCTGTATAAATGTCTGTAGAGAATATGCTGTCTGAGGAGAGGTGTCTGGCTCCTAATCAGAGCAACACAAGTCACAATGTATTCTAAATAGTAAAAATAAAGTCTACTATGCATACTACATGATTCTAGGTCAATTTGGTCAAAAGTCAACTCTTGGTCAACTCTAAAGTTAAACTAGTCAAAGTTAGGTCAACACTAGTCAACTAGTTACGGTTTTAGTCAAACTAGTCAAACTAGTTGTTTTAGGCCATTCCTAGTCAATTCTAGGTTACTTAGGTCAACTTTGACCTAAGGTTGACTTTGGTCAACCCTTAGTCAACAAGGGTCAACAAGTTGGGTTTTGGGCCATTAGGGTTAGCCCCAAGCCATAGGCTAATAATCTTGGCCATAGGCTAGTCATAGGGTTTCCATATAACCTATAACTAGAAGTCATACATATATATATATATCTATACATATAGATATACACTATCTATCCACTACCCAATATCAATATGTTAAAACTATATATACACAAAACACACATACATATAATACACTATATATGACATAATGAGACCTAATACAAAAGTATACATATATATCATATATATGTATATACATATATATATAAACTTATATATATATACTCTATATATATATATATAGAGGGAAGTGAGAGGGACATAGAGTGAGAGAGGGAGAACAGGACAGTGAGAGAGAGGGGGACTGAACAGTAAGGGAGAGGGGGTGGTTCCTGGTTTCCTGGAACCAAATCCAGCCCCCAAACACACACACACAGTACATATATACATATATATGTATATACACACACAACTACACCTATACACTACCATTTATCCCCAAAACTCACCCACACTCACATATACATATATACTATGTATATACATACTAAAATATACTAGTACAATGTATAAAACATAATCAAAATCGATTTGAAAATTGATTTTGCAAAACTGGAAAATCCTAAAACCTGGAAACGGTGCACTGTGCACTCGAAACTAGGATAACCCGATTTACACACACTAAAACGAGCTAAGGCTCGATTCTAATGGTTGGTAACTGGTACCCCATACATACCCTAGTGTCCTAGGTACCTGACACGACACTACGACACGAATTTATGTGTCAAAACACACAAAATCCCCACTCGGGTAAATTCCTGATACGCAACGCGTGCACAGCGTCGTACACGCGTTCCACACGCTCGTGGACACACCACAAGACACGACACGTTTCGTGGTCACACACATGTATACGCCACGAATAGGGCTACAACGCCCGTATCATCACGAGACACCCAAGTGTCGTGTCCATGCGATACGACACGCTCAAAGTCGCCCCCGCGCGCGTGTGCGCTGACAGCGCGTGTCCAGTGCGAGTGAGCTTTCTCACTCGATACGACACGACGTGACACGAGACTTTGGGGGCATGTTTGCAGACATTGCCCCCGTGTCCTTGTCAAATATCACGTGTCCTAGGTGCCTGTGCAGTACGCACGAAGGGTGGGGTAGCAGGGCATACACGAGAGTCTCGTGCAGCGGGTTCGTATCCAATTTGGACACGGACACAGCATGAAAACGTGCTCAGTCCAGTTGGTTCGTGATCAGCAAGTCTAGGGCTAGATAAAAGTGTAATTTGTTTTACATTTGACAAAAACGAATCCTCTGTGGCATTTCACCAAACAAGGGTTTTAAACCTATGATACGTGTCCGATACGGACACCAAACCACTTCTAATTTTCACCAATTTTTACCTATAGTTATGGTAGTCCTAAATGAATGCATTATGAAGAAAAAACAGGATTTTAACTATGTTTGAGGGAATTTACCTATTGGTGCAATCCAATGAAAATCAAAGAAGAGGAGGGGTGTGTGTCCTTCAACTTGATGATGTCCAAAGCCTCCAAATTCTAGATTGCTATCCTCCCTTAGTACCCTTAATGTTGTAGGGTCCCAATGCAAAAGACTAGAGTGAATTTGGATCAATATTGCTCAAGTTGTGTAGGTTTGAAGAAATGGGAATTTTGTGAGATTAAAATTCATGTAAATTTTCCATGAATTAATACAATGGGATTATATAGAAGTGTACCAGCTAGGGGGGTGCCCTATGGCCGGCCATGGCATGGGGAGGTGTCCTTGCCCTTCCTTCGTGGCTAAGGCATGGACTTTGTGTAAAGGGTGAGATATTTGGAGTGGTTTAAGGAAAATATCAATAAAGGTAAACTAGATATTTATACCACTTTAACCCTTAACCAAAAATCCATCCTAAAGCTTCTAGGTTAGTGGCTAACCTCTAGATTAGGGTAGGATAGGTTAGGGACTAATCATGGTACTTAACCATGATTAAATAATATTAAAAATCACATAATCTCAAATAAAGTCTAGTAATTTACCAAAATACCCTTTTGGCCAAAAGTCACTAATTTGATGTTCTAAGCCTATGGCTAAGCTCTCATGGTCATGGCAACTTCTAGGTTAAGGAAAACTAGGGTTTTCACTAAGTTATACTAACCAAAATCATATAGTCATAAGTCATGACTTAGCATGACTTAGAAGATGGTTCTAAGTACACTAAAATCACCATAAATCATATCATGCCCTAAACACCATTAATAAATAATAAAAATAATAATTTTTCAAAAATCCCTAATTTCAGAAAATAGGGTGTTATAAGTCTACCCTCCTAACAATAATTTCGTCCTCAAAATTTAAAGACGAAACTGAAACTAATGAGAAGGATAGCAATCATACCTCAAGGTACAAATAGATAAGGGTATCGCTCGCGCATCTCATCCTCCCGTTCCCAGGTGGACTCTCCTGGAGAATGATGCCTCCATGCGACACGAACCAAAGGTATCATCTAGTTCCTCAATGCCTTCTCCCGTCGATCCAGAATCTCAACAGGCTGCTATGGATAACGAAGAGTAGGACCCACCTCGATCTCGGAATGATCAAGTATATGGCTAGGATCTGCCACGTACTGTCTCAACTGCGACACATGAAATACGTTGTGGACTCCAACCAATGCTGGTGGTAAGTCTAGCCTGTAAGACACGTCACCGACTCTCCCGCTGATAACGAAAGGGCCGATGAAACACGGGCTAAGCTTCCCACCTCCACCAAAACGTATCGTGCCACGTATCAGAGATATCCTCAATAATACCTGGTCTCCGACCTAAACACAAACAAGGTCTCAATTTAATTATGATAAACAAACATGATTAACAAAACACAAATAAGACAACCTAATTCTAATCCTATCTCTAAACTGTACCTCAAACTCCAAAGGTCTGCGGTGGCTATCGGCCCAGTATCGATGTCTGTCCTGCGCCACGCGAAGCCAATCTCTGATAAGCTTCACCTTCTCTGCTGCATCTACAACCATCTCAGGCCCCAATAAAACTTGCTCCCCAACATCATCCCAAGACAAGGGTGTACGACATCTACGCCCGTATAGTGCCTCAAAAGGGGACATCTCGATGCTGGCCTGAAAGCTGTTGTTATATGCAAACTCTACTAAGTACAGGTGACTCTCCCAAGATCCTCCAAAGTCCAGGATACAAGTCCGCAACATGTCCTCCAGAGTCTGAATGGTCCGCTCTGACTGTCCATTTGTCTGCGGGTGGTTTGCAGTACTAAACTTGAGCTGAGTGCCCAAGCTAATATGCAAGCTCCTCCAGAAATGTGAAGTGAAACGACTGTCCCGGTCCGATACAATGCTCACTGGAATCCCATGAAGTCTGACTATCTGCCTCATATACATCTCTGATAGCTTCTCGGTAGACAAACCCACTTTGAATGGCAAGAAGTGGGCCGATTTGGTCAACCTGTCGACGATGACCCAAATCGTATCCTTCCCTCCTGGAGTACGCGGCAATCCCGAAACGAAGTCCATCGTGATGTACTCCCACTTCCACTCCGGAATGGGCAATGGCTGCAACAGTCCCCCTGGCCTCTGCCTCTCTGCCTTGACCTGCTGGCAGATCAAACACCTGGCCACGAAGTGTGCTACCTCGCGCTTCATCCCACTCCACCATACATGCTCTCTCAGATCCCTATACATCTTGTTGGCTCCCGGATGTATCGAGTACTGAGAACGGTGGGCCTCCTGCATAATCTGCTCCCGAAAGTCTCCACTGGGCACACACAGTCTGGAACCGTACCTCAATGTGCCATCCCCTGCAAGAGTGAACTCATCGTCCGCAAATCTATGTCTGACCTGCTCCCTGATGCATCGTAGAGAAATATCATCGAACTGAGCCGACTTGATCCTATCAATCAAGTTCGACTGAATCTGGAGGCCCCACATATGCATCTGTACTCCCGGCACAATCACCCTCGATCCCAAGGCTCTCCAAGTTCGCTAACAAGTGACGATCCATCGTCAAGCACATAGCTGTCGGATATCTGCTCAACGCATCAGCAATTACGTTAGCCTTCCCTGGGTGATACTGTAGAAGAATATCAAAGTCCTTCATCAGCTCCAGCCATCTACGTTGCCTCATGTTCAGGTCCTTCTGCGTAAACACGTATTTCAAGCTCTTGTGGTCTGTGAATATCTCCATGCGCTCTCCATACAATAGTATTTCCACAGCTTCAGAGCAAAGATAACTGCCGCTAACTCTAAATCATGGGTAGGGTAGTTCTTCTCATGGGGTCGTAACTGCCTGGAAGCATAGACAATCACCTTCCCATGCTGCTGCAAGACACAACCCAAACCCTTCCCCGAGGCGTCACTGTAGATAGTGAACCCGCCTGATCCTGATGGCAATGTCAAAATCGGGGCTGTCGTCAACCACTTCTTCAACTCATCGAAAGCGGCCTGACACTCCTCTGACCAGAGAAACTCTGCGTCCTTCCGGGTCAGCCTAGACAACGGCTCTGCAACCCGGAGAAATCCTGGACGAACCTCCTATAGTAGCCTGCCAATCCCAGAAAGCTCCTGATCTCTGCTACTGACGTCGGCGCTGCCCAAGCCTCAACTGCTGATATCTTCTCGGGTCGACTGAGATCCCATCTCCAGTCACTACATGACCCAGGAAGTCAACTCTGTCAAGGAAGAACTCGCACTTCGAGAGCTTGCCGTAAAGTGCTCCTGCCTGAGAGTCTCCAGGACCACTCTCAAGTGCTCCTCGTGCTCCTCCTCGGTCTCGAGTACACCAGGATGTCGTCGATGAACACCACCATGAACTTATCTAAGTACTAGTGGAACACCTTGTTCATCAAGTTCATGAACACCCCGGAGCATTCGTCAACCCAAACGGCATCACCATAAACTCGAATGGCCGTACTGCGTCCTGAACGCCGTCTTCGGGATGTCCTCCCTCTTCACCTTTACCTGATGGTAGCCTGACCTCAGATCAATCTTCGAGAATACCCGAGTCGCTCAACTGATCGAAGAGATCGTCGATCCGCGGCAGTGGATATCTGTTCTTGATCGTCAGACTGTTGAGTGCCCTGTAGTCGATACACATACGTACCGACCCATCCTTCTTCGGTACAAAGAGTACCGGTACACCCCAAGAAGAACTAGAGCGGATGAAGCCTTTGTCCTGCAACTCATCCACCTGTTTCTTCGTTCAATTCCACCAGCTCGCTGTTGTTCCCGATAGGCATGCTGAAAATGGGTTTCGTACCTGGAACCAAGTCTATCGAGAACTCAACGTCTCTGTCTGGTGGAAGCCCAGGCAATTCCTCTGAAACACGTCCATGAACTCAGCAATCAATGGATGTGGAGCTGGCTGCTCCTCGACTGAAGCTCCACAGAAAACTCCGCAAGTCTGCTCTGTCTGCCGCCGGGAATATACAAACTCTGGCTCTCCTGGCGCTCTGAACAGAAATCTACCCCCCGGCAATCTATGCTGGCATGGTGCATGCTCAACCAATCCATACCGAGTACAATATCGTAGTTCGGTAGTGGCATTACGAGCAAGCACATCCAACTCTCTCCTCCCAAAACTACTCTCCGTCCCTTGCAAATATCACAACGAGGATAATGCCACCCCCGATCGTAATCTTGCAAGTCCTAGGCAACGATTCAGATATAACATGATGTCGAATCACAAAATACTGATACAAAGCTATGGGAAGCCCCAGAATCGAACAATGCATAAGCTGGAATAGAGTCGAGAAGAATAGAACCTGCTATCAGCTCTCCAGTAACCTCGGCATCCTCTGCTGCCATGGCATAGGCTCGCCCCTGACCACCCCTGGCCTGATGCTGGTGCTGGGTGAACCTCTGCTGCTGAGTCGGCAAAGGTCCCTTCTGCTGCCCTACTGGAGCCTTGGCTCCGCCTCCCTGAACTGGTCGTCCGAAGACATGGGACACTCCCTAGCTGGTGGTCTCCAGAACCACATAGTAGACACCTGCCAAGCCTCTTTCTTGCAGTCATTCCATCCATGACCCTGCTTCTTGCAGAAAGTGCAACTGACGACCTGCTGCCTGGGTGCCTGTGCTGGTGCCTCGGCTGCTGCACCTGCTGGAACGGCCTCTGCTGCTGGAATGGCCTCTGCTGCTGCTGACTGAAAATGAGGCCTCTTGGCCTGTCCTTCACTGCTGCCAGCTCCTGGGTGTCGCGGCCCCTCTTGAGCTTCAGCTCAAGATCATCCTCAGCCCATCGCTCTCTGATAGGATCTCCTCAAAAGTGGCGTTCCTGTCACTCTTGGTCAAGGACTTGACCTCCTTGACCAAGCCCTTCCTGAACCTCCTCGCCTTCGCTATCTCGCTAAGGCCCTCCACGAATCTGCTCAACCGGCAAAACTCACCGAATACTCCTCTACAGTCTGGTTCCCCTGAACCAGGTTCTCGAACTGGGTCTCCAAAGCACCGACTGCCTGATCTGGGAAAAACTTCCCTTGAAGAGCTCCTTGAAAACTCTCCATGTCTGCCCTGGAGTGCCTACTCTCGGGTCCGTTGATACCAGGTACGGGCAAGATCCTGCATTGGCTGGCTGCTGCCTCTATCTGAGTCCGGCTGGTATCTCGCCAGTCGGAAGATCTCCTCAATGTGCTCAATCCAGTCATCAGCATAAAATCCCCTCTGTCCCCAAGAAGTCCCTGGGGTTCATCTTCTTGAAGTCCTGAATGCCCGGAATCATCTGCTGTCGCGGCTGTCCCAATCCTCCTGTGGCTGGACAGCCAACCTCTCCACCGTCGCTCTAGCCAGCTGATGGGCCTCATCTATGCCCCTGGTAAACTCCGCTGTCTGACGGTGCTGCTGGTGCTGTGTCTCTAGGAAATGCTGGAAGTATGAAAACATCTGTGCAGCATCCACTAATCCAGATGGCATCGGCGGCTGGAACTGCTGCTGGTGCTGCTGGTGCTGCTGGAACTGTGGCTACGAAACTACGGGGGAGGCATCTGGGGTAGCTGAATGGTCCCCCGAATGAGTAGAGGTGCACCCCCAAATATGGCAGAAGCTCCCACATGAGCTGGAGTAAGGGGAGCTGCAGTCTCCGGGTCCTGGTGAGCTGGACGAGAGGTGGCAGACCTCTCAGTGGTGTCACCTGGACCGAGACGCTGCGATCGTGTCTCCACCATCCTGAAGAGATCAATTAAGAAAATCAATACGGAGAAAAAGATATAGTCAAAGGACAGTTTATTTTCAAAAGAAAAACAATATCAGCAAGAATTTAGATAGCAGGATTTAGATAAGAGTTTTTCCTAATGTGATTGAGTACCTCAACTACATCCTATTTCTACTGCAGGCTGTGGCGATACTCTAGTTCGAATATCACCACATAAACTGGACCTGCATGGGCCACCACTAAAAATGTGTCACGACCCGCACCCTAGAGTAAGGGCACGAGAAGTAGGTACGTCCAGCCTACGCCGCAGTGTCGGCGGTAGAACGCTGTCCTAGGTCAATCATCTAACATATAAGGTACCTGTACAGTTTATACACTCCGAATGGAGGTAACATCAAACATGCAGTCTCAATCACATCTAAGGTAGAAGAATGAAAGACAGATAGATAGATAGTAACTCAAAGAGAACCATAGCATAGATGAAATAAGTCTAAGTGCTAGGATACATAACATCCAGAATGTCGACTCATAATACAATAAGTCAAGAGTCTATACATCTCCACCATCTCAAAATACAACTCAGAATGTGAGACAAAATATAATATAGAAAAGACTGTCTAGCTAACTGGTCTAGACTACTGGAGCAACATCCTCAACTGCAGGTGGATCCTGCTGAGGGTCCTCAACACAAGTGTCATCTAGTCCTGCTCCATAATAGTAGTACCCATGCCTCGTCCTCATCTTCTCTGTAATATTTTCAACAGGTCCAATCAGGATAGGAACGAGCACAATACATCTCACACAGTTCATATCAGGTTAGGAAATACGATACAGCAATAGAGTAAGATACAGGAAATGCTGAAAGGAAATATACGCTGTAAAAGAGATAGCTGTAATAAATATCTACTGTATATAGAGAACTATAAGTGACTAGTGATGTAGAGTACAAGATAGGCATATGAATGGCTAGAATTTATATATTACACTACTGAGTTTACACATGATTACACTACTTTGGAATTATTCACATGTCTACTTCTACTCCCCCGTTTCCCCAATACACAAGGATCTATACAAGTTACGTTATTACACATGATATCACATGGGGCCTATGAAAGGGTGCACATGATAGTATACATGAGGGCTCTGTGAACATGAGAGTACATGATCACATGAGTGTACATACATGATGGAAGCACAGAGTACATGATGATAGTGAAACACACATAACATGAAGTACCCGATGCTCCCGAAAGGGATAACATCTCATGTAAAGATCCATAAGTACCAATCCGTGTTACCAATTGACAGCAACAAGTAAAGTAATCTAGAGCGAGAAGTAAAGCCTGAACAAGTATGAAACGGTCAGAGAATGTACTCGCTGCTGTATGAATGTCTATAGAGAATATGCTGTCTGAGGAGAGGTGTCTGGCTCTGATCAGAGCAACACAAGTCACAATGTGTTCTAAATAGTAAAAATGAAGTCTACTATGCATACTACATGATTCTAGGTCAATTTGGTCAAAAGTCAACTCTTGTCAACTCTAAAGTCAAACTAGTCAAAGTTAGGTCAACACTAGTCAACTAGTTAGGGTTTTAGTCAAACTAGTCAAACTAGTTGTTTTAGGTCATTCCTAGTCAACTTTGACCTAAGGTTGACTTGGTCAACCCTTAGTCAACAAGGGTCAACAAGTTGGGTTTTGGGCCATTAGGGTTAGCCCCAAGCCATAGGCTAATAATCTTGGCCATAGGCTAGTCATAGGGTTTCCATATAACCTATAACTAGAAGTTATACATATATATATCTATATATAGATATACACTATCTATCCACTACCCAATATCAATGTTAAAACTATATATATACAAAACCCACATACATATAATACACTATATGACATAATGAGACCTAATACAAAAGTATACATATATATCACATATATGTATATACATATATATATATAACTTATATATATATTCTATATATATATAGAGGGAAGTGAGAGGGACATAGAGTGAGAGAGGGAGAACAGGACAGTGAGAGAGAGGGGGACTGAACAGTAAGGGAGAGGGGGTGGTTCCTGGTTTCCTGGAACCAAATCCAGCCCCCAAACACACACACACAGTACATATACATATATATGTATATACACACACAACTACACCTATACACTACCATTTATCCCTAAAACTCACCCACACTCACATATACATATATACTATGTATATACATACTAAAATACACTAGTACAATGTATAAAACATAATCAAAATCGATTTGAAAATCGATTTTACAAACTGGAAAATCCTAAAACCTGGAAACGGTGCACTGTGCACTCGAAACTAGGATAACCCGATTTACACACACTAAAACAGCTAAGGCTCGATTCTAATGGTTGGTAACGGTGCCCCATACATACCCTAGTGTCCTAGGTACCTGAACGACACCACGACACGAATTCATGTGTCAAAACACAAAATCCCCTCGGGTAAATTCTGATACGCAACGCGTGCACAACGTCGTGCACGCATTCCACACGCTCGTGGACACACCACGAGACACGACACATCTCGTGGTCATACACACGTATACGCCACGAATAGGGCTACACGCCCTGTCATCACGAGACACCCAAGTGTCGTGTCCATGCGATACGACACGCTCAAAGTCGCCCCCGTGCGTGTGCGCTGACAGCGCGTGTCCAGTGCGAGTGAGATTTCTCACTCTCACGACACGACGACACGACACGAGACTTTGGGGGCATGTTCGCAGACATTGCCCCTGTGTCCGTGTCAAATATCACGTGTCCTAGATGCCTGTGCAGTGCGCACGAAGGGTGGGGTAGCAGGGCATGCACGAGAGTCTCGTGCGGGTTCGTGTCCAATTTGGACACGGACACAGCACGAAAATGTGCTCAGTCCAATTGGTTCGTGATCAGCAAGTCTAGGGCTAGATAAAAGTGTAATTTGTTTTACATTTGACAAAAACGAATCCTTGTGGCATTTCACCAAACAAGGGTTTTAAACCTATGATACGTGTTCGATACGGACACCAAACCACTTCTAATTTCCACCAATTTTTACCCACAGTTATGGTAGTCCTATATGAATGCATTTATGAAGAAAAAACAGGATTTTAACTATGTTTGAGGGAATTTACCTATTGGTGCAATCCAATGAAAATCAAAGAAGAGGGGGGGTGTGTGTCCTTCAACTTGATGATGTCCAAAGCCTCCAAATTCTAGATTGCTATCCTCCTTAGTACCCTTGATGTTGTAGGGTCCCAATGCAAAAGACTAGAGTAATTTGGATCAATATTGCTCAAGTTGTGTAGGTTTGAAGAAATGGGAATTTTGTGAGATTAAAATTCATGTAAATTTTCCATGAATTAATACAATGGATTATATAGAAGTGTACCAGCTAGGGGGGGTTCCCTATGGCCGGCCATGGCATGGGGGGGTGTCCTTGCCCTTCTTCATGGCTAAGGCATGGACTTTGTGTAAAGGGTGAGATATTTGGAGTGGTTTAAGGAAAATATCAATAAAGGTAAACTAGATATTTATACCACTTTAACCCTTAACCAAAAACATCCTAAAGCTTCTAGGTTAGTGGCTAACCTCTAGATTAGGGTAGGATAGGTTAGGGACTAATCATGGTACTTAACCATGATTAAATAATATTAAAAATCACATAATCTCAAATAAAGTCTAGTAATTTACCAAAATACCCTTTTGGCCAAAAGTCACTAATTTGATGTTCTAAGCCTATGGCTAAGCTCTCATGGTCATGGCAACTTCTAGGTTAAGAAAACTAGGGTTTTCACTAAGTTATACTAACCAAAATCACATAGTCATAAGTCATGACTTAGCATGACTTAGAAGATGGTTCTAAGTACACTAAAATCACCATAAATCATATCATGCCCTAAACACCATTAATAAATAATAAAATAATAATTTTTCAAAAATCCCTAATTTCAAAATAGGGTGTTACACCCAGTCCCCAGGTTCAAAAGATCTGTCAGTTCTATGTAAGTCAGCAAACTTCTTCATTCGACTTTGAGCTAAGTGTAAGTTATCCTTGAGGAGTTGTAGAACATGATCTCTGGATGATAAAGCTTCAGCAACTTCCCTATCTTGCACAGCATCTGTCACATATGTGAGGATATGAGGTGGTGGTCTGCCATAGAGTGCTTCAAAAGGGGTTGTTCTGGTAGCAGAGTGCCAATTAGTATTAAACCAATACTCTGCCCAAGTGAGGAATTTACTCCACTCCTTGGCCTATGTCCACAGAAACACCTGAGATAGCCTTCAATGCATCTATTAGTGACCTCTGTCTGTCCATCTGATTGGGGGTGATAGGCAGTGCTATACCTGAGCTGAGTTCCTTGTAGTTTGAAGAATTCATTCCAAAATTGACTTGTGAACACTGGGTCTCTATCTGAAATTATAGATCTTGGCATTCCATGTAATTGAACACTCCATCAACAAAAACTTGAGCAACCATGGCTGCAGTGTAGGGGTGACTAGAGAAAAAAGATGTATATATTTAGTGAGCCTGTCCACCACTACCATTATAGTAGTTTTCTGATGGCTGCTTGGTAATCCCTCTACGAAATCCATAGAGATGTCTTCCCAAACTCTGTCAGGTATGGGAATAGGTTGTAGGAGTCCAGCAGGTGAAACATTCTCAACCTTATTCTTTTGACATACTTCACAGTTTTTTATGTAAGTCTGTACAGCTTTTTCATGCCCTTCCAATAACAAATTTCTTCAACCTGTGTAGTGTTTTAACCACTCCTGAATGCCCTCCTTGTAGCATGTCATGGTGTTCAGTGATCATCATCTTAGCAAATTCAATTCAGGATCTATAAAGAGTCTGTTCTTGTAATATAACAACCTGTTTTTAACAGAGAACTTACTATTATCAAGAGCCCCTTGATCCCATTTACTCAAGTGAGTTTGGTAATATTGAGAATCTTGCATCTGTTGCTTGAACATGTCAATCCAGTCAGCATTGACCACTGTTACAGCTGTTAACTGAGCAACATTCCTCCTGGATAAGCTATCTGCAGCTATGTTCTCCTTCCCTTTTTTATATTCTACTCTGAAGTGATAACCATACAGCTTAAGAACCCATTTGTACTGTGATTCTGTATAGACTTTCTGCTCTAATAGATACTTCAAAGACATGTGGTCAGTTTTGATAACAAAGACCCTTCCCCAGAGATATTGCTCCATTTCTTAATGGCTAACAGTATAGCAAGCATTTTTTCTCATATGTTGATAGGATTTGATTTTTACCTTTCAATTGTTGACTGAGATAAGCAATAGGCCTGCCACCTTGCATGAGTACTGCACCTATGCCTGTGCCTGAAGCATCACACTCAAGAGTGAATTCCTGTGAAATCTGGCATGCATAAAACTGGTGGATTGATTAATGCCTCTTTAAGCCTGTCAAAAGACTGCTCAGCTTGTTCTCTCCACTGGAAGGAGTCTTTCTTTAATAGTTGAGTTAAGGGGCAGCAATTCCTCCATAGCCTTTGACAAATCTTCTATAATAGCCTGTAAGCCCCAAGAATCCTCTTAATTCTTTGATGTTGCTGGGTGGAGGCCATTCTTTGACAGCAGCAATTTTCTTTCATCTACTTGCACTCCTTCTTGAGATATTACATGTCCCAAATATCCCACTTGTTGTTGCAGGAATCTACACTTGCTTCTTTTAATTTTGAGCCCATGATCTTCTAACTTTTGAAGCACCTTCTCTAAATGAGTAAGATGTTCCTTCTTTGTGGCACTGTATATCAAAATGTCATCAAAGAATACTAAGACAAAATTCCTTAGATATTCTTTAAAAACAGAGTTCATCAAAGCTTGGAAAGTAGAGGGGGCATTAGTAAGCCCAAAAGGCACAACAAGGAATTCATAGTGACCCTCATGGGTCCTAAAAGCAGTTTTGTGAATGTCCTCTTCTGACATTCTAACTTGATGATAACCAGATCTTAAATCTAGTTTAGAAAAATAACATGAACCATGTAATTCATCAAAAAGTTCATCTATGAATGGAATTGGGAACTTATCTTTGATGGTGTGATGATTTAGTGCTCTATAGTCTATACACATCCTCCAGGAGCCATCTGCCTTCTTGACCAAGATAACTGGAGAAGAGTAAGCACTATTGCTGGGTCTGATGACCCCAGTGTCTAGCATTTCTTTGACTTGTCTTTCAATCTCATTCTTGTGAGCATAGGGATGCCTATAAGGCCTGCTGCATACTGGAGGAGTTCCAGCTACTGTAGGTATTTTGTGGTCAAACAGCCTCTTGGGGGGTAACCCAGTTGGCTCTTCAAAGAGTTTTTGGAACTTGTACAGCAGTGTTGATAACTCTGGGTCTTCTTTTCTTCTGTTGTTGAGTTCACCTGAGTAGAACATAGTTGAATGAGATAGATTTGAGACCCTTGTCTCATGTCCTTGAGGTGTGGCTCTAGAAATTGTGTACTGTCTGTTTGAAGGCCTTTGAATGTTTGCACTTCTCCATCTTTAGTAAACTCCATACTAAGCTCCATGAAGTTCCAGATGATGTTTCCTAGGGTACGGAGCCAATTTGCTCCTAGTACCACTTGGCAGCCTGTAATGGGTAGCTGTAATAGATCTGTAATAATCTTCTTGCCTTGACAATCTATCTTCACCCCCAAGCATACTCCTGTGCTTTTCAACCTATCTCCATTTGCCACCATAACTTCAAAAGTTTCACTATTACTTGCAGTCAATTGTAATCTTTCACTGAAGTTTAAGTCAATGAAACTATGTGTAGACCCTGAATCCACTAGGATTATGACAGGCCTATTTTGAATGGTTCCCCTCAACCTCATGGTAGATGGATGCAAGCTACCTGACAAAGCTTGGAGTGAAATGGAAAAAGAGCCAGTAGCAACACCCTTCTCTTCATTGTTCTCTAATCCTGGGTCTTGTTCTTCTGGTTCTTCTTCATCAGCCATAAGCATAAACAGCTTCTTTTCTTTGCATCTATGCCCTTTACCACTTTTCATCACACAAGTAACAGAGCCCCAATCCTCTTCTCCTAGCCAGCTCACTAGGAGATATGGTGGGAGTTTGAAACACCTTCCCTGTAGATGAATTTAAAGGATTGTGTTAGGAGGTTTTCTTGTCTCTTCATTAGCATGCACATTAGTGTGTTGACTCCCTGAAAACTTCACAGGATATGAGCTAAATTTATGCAGCTTCTTGACAGCTTGCCACTTGGCTTCCTGCAATCTGGCCATGTTCATAGCAGTGAGTAATTCATTAGGATTGGTCAATTGAACTTCATACCTGATGTCCTCCTTCAAACCAGCCATGTAATGACTGATCAAAAATGCCTCAGGAACCCCTTGTATTTTATTGGATAACTGCTGGAATTGCAGATTATAATCCAACACAGTCCCTTCCTGCTTGAGTAATTTGAGATCCATAGCATAATCAGTGAATTGTGAGGGCCCAAATTGTATTGTAATGCTCTGGCAAAATTCATTCCAAGACATGAATCCTCCTTTTTTCATTACCCAATTAAACCAGTATGCAGCAGTCCCTTTGAGTGGACTGAGCAAAACTTAACTTTGTCCCACTCTGAGACATTATAGAAATTAAAGTAATTGGTTGCTCTCATCAACCATTCTTCTACATCTCCTGCTCCATCATATTCAGGTAACTTCAATCGAAAGTTGGGATGCCCCATGGTCTGTGGTTGATGTTGTAGACCAAAATTATTCCTCTGATGATTCAGAGGAGTATGTGCAGGAATAGTGGGAATTTGAGCATTATTAACTGAATTGCCCACCCCTTGATTAACAAATGGTGTATGTTGTAGCATTGGTACAGGAACAGTTGGATTGGCTACTCCTTGAGTTCCAAAAGGCACTTGAGGTCCCATTTGCATAGGAACCACAGACTCCCATCCCTTGGGAGCAAAAGGGGGTTGCATATTCATTTGTGCAGGCTGAGATATTTGAAACACCATTGGCCCAGTGCTATAAGGATTTCCCATTCCCATTGCTTGGGAGTTTGGAAAATTTGTGGCAGGATACACTGGGGTTGGTGGAATACATTCCTTGGGAATTTTGGAAATTGTTGGTAGCATTCGTACCAAAATTTCCCATCCCTTGTTCAGATCCAACTCTAGATCTGGTCAATTCTTCTAACAATCTCTCGAATTGAGCATTCATAGTAGTTCTGAGTTGTTGGATTGTAACTTCCATGGCAAGAAATCTCCCATTCACCTCCAATGATGTGAGCCTCATGAGCAGTCTCTCGAGAGGCATGGCTGCTCGAACTGTGATCCAAAGTTCCTTCAAAAATTGGATCCAGCTCTGATACCAGATTGGTAGGTCCTCGACCTTAATTTCCAGGAACAGGTGGTGATTTTTGTATTTGACACAATAGCAAGCAAATTAGAGAAAGAAACTACTTTATTGAATGGAAGAGCAGATCTACAAAGGAAATTGTAGGAAATTGCAGGTAATAGCTAAAGTAATTTGTACTAGGAAAAATGAAGATACAGCACATAACTTATCATTCTTTTCCTCTTTTTATAGGCAGTTGTTACCTCCTCCAGCTCTGATTGACAGGCTGTGTAACCGACTGTCAGGGCTGACGTTGCAAATTGCAATGAGGTGGCTGATTGAGTGACGTGGCTTGATCAATTGCAGCTAAGTAACTAACTTATGCAATGGATGCATCCAGGCATGTGGTTGAGCCTGGGAATGAATCAGTCGACCTTTCGCCCTTCTCGGCTAACGATCTCCCGGAGCACCCAACTCCCAAACTCTCAAGTGAGCCTTCCCCCT
>JANAVB010035702.1:0-14106 GCA_029216955.1 Iris pallida | reverse complement strand
CAAGTATCCAGATGGCACCTTTTGAGGCATTATATGGAAGGAAGTACAGATTGCCAATTTGTTGGAGTAACGTAGGAGAGCGTCAGATTCTTGGTCGTGAGCTAGTGACCCGGACCGTGGAGAAGGTGAAGCAGATTCAGAAGCATCTTCAGGCAACTCAGGATAGGCAGAAGCACTAGACAGATACATATCGTCGACCTTTGGAGTTCAAGAAAGGCGATCATGTATTTTTGTGGATATCACCGACTCGAGGTACCATCCGATTTGGCAGCAAAAAAAAGCTGTCTAAGGTACATCGGTCCTTTTGATATTCTTGAGAGAGTTGGAGAAGTGGTTTGTCGTCTTGCATTAACGTATTCCATGTGTCTCAGTTGAGAAATTATGTGGCAAACTCTAGTCATGTGTTTGATCATTCTGAAATTATAGTTGGGCCAACTTTATCTTACGAGAAGCAGCCAGTTGGGATTCTTGACTGTAGCGAGAATATATTGTGAAGTCAGACCAATAGACTTGTCCGAGTTGCTTGGAAGCACCATTCACCGGGGTGAGTCTACGTAGGAGCATGAGGATTCCATGTGAGAGCGTTTCCATCATTTGTTTGAGGATCAAGGTATGTAATTTGTTGTGTTCATTAGTTTGTTTTCTAATTTCTTATATGGCATTGTTTTTAATTTCGATGACAAATTTTTTTAAGGAGAAAGGATGTAAAATCCCTCAAAAAATTAAATTAAATTTTAATTTATATAAATATACTTTTATTGTATTTTAATTATTTTTTATTTTTTAATTCTATTTGTTTTATAAAAGGGGCCATAGTCATGGTTGAATTTTAGTATGAATATTGACTAGAAAGTATGACATGTCTAGTGTAGTCGGGTGTCGTGACTAGTATACTAGTCAAGGTAGGGATGACATAGTCATATTTTAGTTCCTTACATATTAACAGTTCAAGTTGTGGCCCAAGTCATATTTAGATTAATTAATTAGTTATATAAACATTTTTGACTTTTTTAGGAGACCCGATTGTACCAAACATTTCCGAACTTGACCCAAACCAAAGGTAGTACGCTCAAATACCTTCATGTTGATATATATATTTTATTAAATTTTTTATGTATCCATTTTAGGAAATTTTTATTATAGTAAGCATCATAGGTGTCATCCTAGTTGGCATTAACTAACCTAACCAAAACCCAACAACTTAATCCCTAAGCTACCCAAACCTACCCCAAAGAGCATCTCCCTTCCTTTTGGGCCAATTGAACACCCATAAAGCCATTATATGTAATCCAAACCCCTCACAAGTATGTCCCAAAATATGTACCTATCCATATGATACAAAATCCAAACCCTAAAAACCTATTTTCTCTCCCCTACTAGGCCGAATAGCCCCTCCCTCCAAAATTCAAAAAATTGCAAACCTCTCCCTCCTTCTCCATGTTTCGGCCACCACTTTCCATCCATAACCCATCTATCATCATCCCCACCATCACTAACTTCTTCCTCCACATCAAAACCCTTCATATCACTATCATTTCTCAAATCTCCACCAAGAAATCTATAGAGATGCAACATTTGCCATCAAGATCAATTAAGAACCCTTGTTAACACCTTCAAACCCATCAAGAAGGGGTCAGCAAGCAAGCAAGGAAAGAAAGTTGGGACCTTTGGCAAGGAGGAGCACCTATAACCCTTATAGCAATAAATTTTGGTAAGTTTTTATCTTTTTTTCATGTCGAATCTCATGCCAATAATTCTGTAGAAAATCTAAGTAATGTCTTGAAATTATATTTTGATCTCTTTTATCCTATATTTATATCTAAAGATTGCATATAGGATTGTTGAGAAACCAGGTTACGGTAGCATTTATTTTTAGTACTATTGTAAAGGAACCCTATGATATTGTTGGAATATTTCAAATTCAATTTAATGTAGATTCATTACTGTAAAAATATGATTTTGAAGTAATTTTTTGTGATTTTATCATCTTCGATCTGATCGGGAAAATAGGGGTCAAAATACTAGCTTTTTGGGTAATTAGCTGACATATAATAGCCAAAACTTGGTAGTTAATTGTACCATTGAATCCAAGTTATTTTCTATGAAGTAATCAGTATTAAATATGTTTTAAAATAATATTTCATGTATTTTTACTTATATTGAAAGTTGGCGATGGTCCGGACAAGTTTTGGATAAACTAGCCGACATAGAACTCAATTAGCCATATATTTTCTTTAGAATTTCAAATCTTGAATTATGAGCCTGTTTCTGTAAAAAAAAATATTCTAAACTTTTTTTTTATGATTTTAGATAATTTTTGTGTGTATCCTCGAAGTAGGGGCTTAACCGACAATTTCAGAAGTCAAAAACCGTAAAACTAGGTCCCGATGTCTCATGGAACATGTGTATTATTGTGTATGAATCTAAATGATTCCATGAGATATTTGGATATAGTTATTATATTTATTAATAATAAATTAGTTAATTAAGTCATATTATAAGTTTCATGATTAAATACTTAAAGTATTTAAGTAATTATTTCGGAGCATTGGATTCCGGAGGCGTGGATACGAGAGCTACTTTTCATCTTCACACTGAGGAATCAGAAAAATGCACCTTGCTATTTTTTATTTCTGTTATATCATTATTCTTTATTTTCTTGTATTTATTTTATTGTCTTAGATTTTAGTGGTTATATCAATACGTGCTTCAGGATTATATTCGGGTGTATTCAACTGTTAATATCTAGGAATAATATATAGAGCCTGTTTGAGATTTATAGATTTTATTCCATTTAAAACCTGTAGGATACGACACGTGATAGACACATGATTCCTGATATGTGTGCTAGATTTTCTGATTTACTAGATTCCCTGATACCTATAGGTTAGATAGGTGGTTGTCATTTTATTTTTCTTGTAGATGTGTTATAGGGCTTGCCGTCTAGATAGAGGTCAGAAACGGTAAGTTATGGATGCAAGTTATTGATTCTTGAGAGTTGAGGCCAATTAATACTTGCGCGGGACATGCTGTGTACTTACACTTTATATATATGTATATATATATTTGTTCGGAGAGGAGCCCTATTTCCTGAGTACAGCTTCTCTTAGTTATCGTTGAGACTCTAGTACCAGAGCTACAGCTATTTGTACGCCAGATCCATATGTCTTTTACTTTGGGGATGTTTGTGCTTGCGAATGTTGTCCTCAAAGCGTCACGTCATTTTGGTTTAGTTATCCAAGGTATTTCATTTACTGTACTTTAGCTTGTATATTTTGTGCCTTGCTATGTCCCCTGGGAACCAGGTTATTCCCTAGATATAGCTGACGAGATCTTTCTTGAGGAATATGGGCCGGGAGTAGATTCGTCTTTTGCATCAGTTGAGGAAGACGAGGTTCCACTGGAGTAGTTCTTCTTTCAATGTTAATTTTATTTTATTTTTTGTCAGATCTTTGGACTTGTAGTGACTACTTTTACATTTTATTTTGAGACTTGTCTCCATGGGTTTTCCACATGTGACTATTTTATTATATTTGACATTATTTCAGTTTTCTTTATTCAGCACGATGATTTCATGTTTCTTGTTATTTCATATTTGTATTTGTGGATGAGTTTAGATGCCTGTGACTGCCATGATTATGATTGTATTTTACAGCTTAAGATGGTTTCCATTTGGTCAATTAAATTGGGTATACCTATGGAGTGTGTCCGCTGACATGCCACGTGTTCTAGTCCTTATGAATTTTAGAATTATGGCATAACAGCTGTTCTTGATACCTATACAGAAAAAATAAAGCAGATGAGAAGATACAAGGAAAATAATAAGCCAAGAAAGAGACTTTTGGTCAACTACCTCTCTGCATTCAAAATCCCCACCCGGGGTTTTCGAACAACTACCATCCTCAAGGGTCGGATAACTTCCTACAAAGCTATCTCGGACGACCGCTTCCTCGAACGCTATGGACTTCACCCTCCAGAGCTGGATGCTGCGGCGGATCGTCCCTTCGATTGGACAGCTTCCATGAGCAGCTCATTTATTGGACGATGACACCTCAACATTGCCTAGCTCGGTGGATCATTGAAATGAAGTGGATGAGGGCATCAATCGTATACCCATAATGAAGCTCGTTTTAACAAAGGACGAATTGGCTTGACTTTGGAAGGTGGCCGCTGTATAAATGATTAGCGAATCGTTCTCGACAGCAGCCAGTACAAACTCTGCTACGGTGCCAACATCGGAGTAATAGCACCATGTATGGACGCCATCCAGCACACTTTCAATAAAACTAAGGCATGTGCTTGGGTTCTCCAATAAAAATTGACAGTACCCAAACTACCTTGCAAACCTGCTTGGCAGATAAGGC
Organism: Iris pallida; assembly: GCA_029216955.1. NCBI lineage: Eukaryota > Viridiplantae > Streptophyta > Magnoliopsida > Asparagales > Iridaceae > Iris > Iris pallida. The sequence continues at coordinate 9,742 of JANAVB010035702.1, read as the reverse complement.
CCTAGAAAGACAACGTCCTGACTTCGATATACCAAGTGGGATGGCCGGATAGAAAGAAGCCAATGGCGAGCCAGAACAGAAAGGACATTAGAATTTGTCTCCGCATCTCTTTGGGGACGTCTTTTTTTTCTCTCTGGTAAAATCAGAGACCATCACCAAAAAGGTGTAGTCACTAGCAGAAACTAGAACCCGCCGGCAGAAGGCGACCTCCTTTGAGATCCAAGGCATCCTTCCATATTGCCATAAGAAGGCATGTCCCTTTAGAGCACCATCTTCCAGTTCTTAGAGGCATCAAAGATCGGTTGTGCAGCAAGAGCCACACCCCCATTAGGAAGTGGTAAGGCAACTCCATCCGGTTGAAGTTCCAAGTTCCTTCATGATCAATCACTTTTTTGGTGAATATACGAAGGCCGCGGTTGATGCAGCACACCCCCGAATACCAACTTCGTTGCTTAGAGTATCAGGTTACGATTAATCCTGAACCACCAGAGACTATGCACACTCGCAGCTAGAGCATCAAAAAATTGGCCAAGATCGCCTTATCAGACAGAGACTGCACATCCTGATAAAAGTAGTCCAAGTTCTCGGCAGGGTGGCTGGTCCCGTCATCCTCGACGATAGACTTTCTCATCTTTCGTATCATGGCCTTGATCATTCGACGGGGCTGCGGTCTCTCCACTCTAATCCGATAGGGTTACGAGAAGGAAGAAAAGGATGGGCGGTCCATGCGGTAATAAGAGGAGTTTTCCTCTCTATATTCTTCTCACCTAACGTGAGATGCCGACACATTATGACACATTATGTCGTGACACAGCAGTTCTTTATATATTGCAAGGAGTTCGGGGTTCCCTCCTTCCAATTCCCTAAGCTCCTCATTGGAAGGGATGTACTCTTTGTAAGATTCCTTGTCCAAGTGCAATATGGAAACTTTATGTATCTCATAAAGAGCCAGCCCCATCTCACCACCAGGCATAAAAAAATTATCGGTGCAATGGTTGTACAGCTCCATCAAAGTAATGAACAGACCCAAGTTGGTATCCAATCCACGACGAGTAGCCCTCACGGCGAAGAGTAAATCGATCGTCGTTAAAATGTCATCGTATTTTTCTATGATCAATCCAGATAAGGCATCCCACCTGGGGCTGTAATGAGCCCAACCGACCATCCGAAGTTGTCAGTTGGATATGATCCTTTTGTTGCCAACCGATTCAGGAAGGTGTCAGCGGCAAATGGTCGAATAATTGGAGACAATTTGTTCCAGGTAACTCTAGGCATCAAACCCACAAGCGGGCGAGAAGGCAGGTTCCTATAGTTCGCAAATGCCTTCTTCGTCTTAAAGGAAGTACAGATAAGACCAATCAGAGTCCCAATTTCTTCCCTGGTCAGCTTGATTCCTTTTCTCCTCTGACCCACCACCAATTCAAAAGCGGATAGCGGCAAGTGGTGCTCCATGGAGGGATATACATACACGACCCTCCAGAAGAGAAATATCCATCCTCTCGAATTTTGGTCACTTCTGCGGTTGAAAAAAAGTGGGCATCGTCGAACAAGAAGACCGACTTCAAATATCCTTCACCTTTAGCGGAGCGAAGCTTCCATGCATTCAAATTTTTCAGCAAAAAAGATGAATCATGGCCGACTATCATTCTCCGATGGGCTTCAGGCTAGCCCTCATTGATCTGAATTTAGACTACAATAATTAAGTCGTCAAAATTTGCACTCGACGACATCTGAGCAGGGTTCAAAAGAAGTTTGCCCAACGGTGCTCACGGAAGAACCACTAAAAGTCCAGAGGCATGTCAACACAATGCACCTAAGAAGGGTTTTAACCAAAAGAAACCTCATAAGGTACGGAGAAGCCTTACCTTCGATCGGTTGCAGAACATCGGGATGAAATTTTGATGCCTCTTTCTCGACCTTATAGGCTGGGCCCTTGACCATTTTATCTTTCTTGGCGGTAGCAACAGACGAAGAAGCTTAACGAACCATGATACGAAGGGTTTCTGGACGGATGTGGAAAAGAAAGATATTTGAGAAGGATTTCTTTACATTCCATTAAAACCTATTTATAGGCAAGTCTGCCAAGATGGCAACATTTCAAAGCACTTTCCAACTAAGGGTGAGCAAATACCGACCGCTACCGAAAAATCGACCAAATACCGATTAAAAATATTCCAAAAAACCGAACCGAAATTATGTATCGATACCGAATTACCGAACCGATTAAAATATGGTATAATGGTAGTGGTAACGGTTTGAATATAATACCATACCGAAAATACTGAACCGAACCGATTATATATATATATATATATATATATATATATATATATATATATATATATATATATATATATATATATATATATATATATACATTTTTTCCCTTAGAATGTTGTTCATGATTAATTTTATATTACTCTTTTTCATTTTTATCTTTGTTTTAGTTGGAAATTAGTTTGTTAGAACTTAGAATGGATTTTGGTGGACTTGAAGTTATTTTAAGAATGCTAAGAATTGAGTTTTGGTCTTTTGAGCTTATATTTTTGTGTTTTCATATATTTTTGAAATAAATTTTAGTGTACTTAAACTTTTACTAAGAATTAAACTTAGTGATCGTGTTTGATCTTTTGAGCTCTTTTTTAGGTGTTTGCGACTTGTTACATATTATTCTAATAAATTTGATTAATTGCTTGCTTGGTAGAGGCTTGGCTTTGAAATTTAATGCTTCCAAAAAAAAGTAAAAATATATTTTTCTAGGTTAAGAGGTTCATATTAAGTGTGTTGATTGATCAAATGTTAAAAGGTAAAATGCCGATACCGAACAAAAACCGACCGAATACCAATTTAACCGAAACCAAAAAAATCGATTCTAAATTGTACGATATTGGTATTGATTTTTTTTAAATACCGATTTTAAAAAATACTGAAAAGTCCAACCAAATACCGACCGATTATACCGACGCTGACCCCTATTTCCAACTGAAGGCATCATCAGAGGCCCAGTGACTCCACAAAAGTTCTAAACGGACGAAGCCCATCCGCCTCAAGAACTCCACAAGTCTATGCTTCTTGTAAACCCCCAAAAAAAATTTAAATTTAAATTTTGGCTTAATTAGTATATTTTGTAGATTTTTTAAATCTATTTTGAAATAGGAAACCCTAATTAAAACGTTAATCAAATTCGAAATGGATAAGTGGTAGTCGTAATTTTGTGTTTCGGGGGCACTAGGACGACGTACTTAAACATATGGCCAAGTAATGATAAGTCAAGGCTCGAACCCAACACTCCATGATTGTAGAATAACCCAAATTTATAATATATCGGTGACCTAGAATTCATGGGATTATTTTAGAGTCATTGGAATCTCTTCCACTTAGAAAAGTGATAATATTGACAAACCATAGAATTCATTATAAGTAGCCATGACATCGATTTAACTCCAAACTTTAGAAAATGGGGATTTTTAGTCTTAGGCTAAGTGCTAGATTTTTTTTTTCTTAATTTCTTGAATTTAATTGACAATTTTATTTTACAAGAAAACAATTTATCATTGTTGTTTAGTGATTAACTAATTAATAAATAGAATAAGACAAAATAATTGGTTAATAAATAAATTGTTAGCCAATGATTATAACTATTATGCAATCTGTTGTAAATATGGATAAATTACTGTTATTATTTGGTGGCTATAACTTATGCCTTTTGGTTATCCATAACCTATGGCTTTTAGCATTATTCTATTTAATTGTCATCATGATAGTAAGCTCATTTGTAAGCCTATATAAGAGGCTCTTGTCAAGTTGATCAACACAAGAGAATGAAGAAATAATTTCCTCTATCTCCTTCTCTTTGTTTTACAATACGTTATCAGCACGATTCTCTAAGGTGAGTTTGATTTTACGCTTACATTTGCTGTAAAATGAAATTGAAACGAAATTGGAACTGAATGAAAGGTTTTGTTCTGATTTAGTTTTTTTTTTTAGTGATGCTTATCTCTTGATTTGCCAGGGTTGCCTGTAGATTTTTGTAGTTTATTTTCCAATTGTTTGCATTGAAGTAAATTGTAGTGATTTAATTTATATATTTACACATTTAAGCTACACACGAGAAGGCAAAGGATCAAGATGATTAACATTTTTTTTCAGCACATCAGTTTAAGTTGTACACATAACAAATTTGTATTTCGGCCAAACTTCTGTGTTACAGACTTACATCATAGTATACTCCACCTTTCGGAACTACAAGTTTTTTATATGAATTTTTTTTGTTAAAGTCCTATTTTTTTATGACCATAAGTTTCATACTGTTATGTGCTCATCGTAAAACTACAAGTTTTTTTAAATTTTTTTACAAGGTACCAATTCACATTGTTAAAAATAAAAAAAATAAAAAAATAAAAAATAAAAAATGATATTTCCATTATTTTATTTTATTTTTTACAAGGTACCAGTTCACATTGTTGTATATGTGAACCGTATTATAAAAAAGTACCCAAAATACAAACCATGATGACCTAAAGATTATTATATAATGATCACATTGTTGTATATGTGATAAATATATGGCATAATATTTTTTATAGCGTTTCATCACATTGTGGCATATGTAAAATTTTGTAATATTGAATGCATTTGTCAATTTTACTATTTAAATTAATTTATCTCTAATATAATTATTTCTGCTATATAGATGTCGAGTCTTGCAAAGATTGAATTCAAAACTCTTGATGTGAGCGGAGACAATTACTTATCATGGCAATTGGATGCGAAGTTGCACTTGCAGTCCAACAAGCTTGATGGTACTATTAAGAAGGAAAATAAAGAATCTTTTGAAGCCAAGGCTAAGGCTTTGATTTTCCTACGACATCTTATCCATGATGATCTAAAGGCATAATATCTATGTGAGGATGATCCATTGAGTTTGTGGACATCTCTAAAGGATAGATTTGACCATCAAAGGATGGTAATCCTTCCGATTGCTCAAAGTGAATGGTTGAACCTGAGATACCAAGACTATAAAACTGTTAAAGCATATAATTCTGCTTTGTTTAATATTGTTTCTCGCCTTAGGTTGTGCGAAAAAAAGTAACAGAGGCTCAAATGCTTGAGAAAACCCTCTCCACTTTTCATGCAAGTAATGTGCTTTTGCAGGAACAATATCGTGAAAGACATTTCACAAAATATTCTGAACTGGTGACTTGTCTCCTTGTAGCAGAGGCAAATAGCAATATTCTCATGAAAAACCACAACTCTAGACCAACTGGGTCAATGGCAATTCCTGAAGCAAATGCAAATTTTGGGGTTACCAGAGGTCGTGGTAGAGGACGTGGAAGAGGACGTGGAAGAGGAAAAAGTTATGGCTGGAGGTATGGTCATGGTTATCAGCCTTAGAACAAAGGCGAAAATAGTGGTTCACAAAAGACCAAATGGAACAAGTGGACAGCACCCTCTAACAAAGGAAATTCAAATCCTCAATATAAACCAAATAATGGTAGTACTGCTTGTCATAAATGTGGCAAAAATGGACATTGGTTTAAGCAATGTCGGACTAATCAACAAGAGGTTGACAAATTCAAAGAATCGAAGAAAATGGAAGCAAATATGACAGCATATTGGGACAATGACCAGCCACTTGACATCACTCAATTGAATTGTTCTAATTTTTTTGAGGATCAAAATGGGAATCAGATTACCGATGAACAGTTTGAAGAAATGATGGCGAATCCACCTTCCATTGAATGAGCACTCGGTCGACATATGTTTTACTTTAAGTATTATGAACTTTTTACATTTGAAGTCATGTTTTTTGTTTTTGGTTACTATCATGGATTATCTAGGCCATAAGAGTTTGTTGAAGAATATGTCATTACTTTGTTATGTATTTGAAAGTTGCATCTCTATAATATGATGTTAACGTTTGGTATGCTTAATTACTTTTATTATATTTGTGTTAGTTGAGTATATGTTCATAATTTTTTTTCATATTGAAGGTATGGATATACGAAGGGAGAAAAATGACTTGGATATGTGTTTGGTAGATAGTGCTACAACACATACGATTTTGAAGAATCAAAAGTTTTTCTCAAATTTAGTATTTGACATGCATAAAGTATCAATAATAGCTGGACCAGCCCATATAATTGAGGGATTTGGAAGAGCACACATTATGTTACCTAATGGCACTCAAATCCATTTGTAAAATGTGTTATATTCAAGCAATTGCAAAAGAAATTTGCTAAGTTTCAAGGATATACGCAAAAATGGATATCATATTGAAACTCAAAATAATAACAATAAAGAGACACTATGTATCACATCTAATGTTGGGAGCAAAAAGCTCACATTAGAAGAATTCTCTTGTCTCTTGGTGGGTTTGTATTACACCACCATTGGTATAATTGAATCACATATGAATGTGGCAAAACATAAAGTCAATGATCCTATCTTATGTACCATTTAGCATGACCGTTTAGGTCACCCGGGACAAACTATGTTCAAGAGGATCATTAATAATTCTTGCGGACACTTACTAAAAAATCACGATCTTGGTTTACCAAAGAATCACCTATGTGTTACATGTTCACAAGGAAAGTTTATAACTAGACCATCTTTCCTAAAAGTTAAGAATGAGTCTCCGACTTTCTTGCAAAGAATACAAGGAGACATTTGTGGTCCTATTCATCCTGCTAGTGGTCCTTTTAGATTTTTATGGTACTCATAGATGCATCTACTAGGTGGTCACATGTTTGTTTATTGTCTACTAGAAATCTTGCATTTTTTCGTCTTTTGGCCCAAATTATTAAACTTAGATCTCAGTTTCCTGATAACTCGATTAAGTCAATTAGACTTGATAATGCCGCTGAATTTACCTCACAGGTATTTGATGATTATTGTACATCATTAGGAATTGAGGTAGAACATCCTGTTCCCCTTGTGCACACAAAATGGGTTAGCTGAGTCATTTATTAAACATCTCCAACTTATAGCTAGACCTCTACTAATGCAATATAATCTGCCAATTGAGGCTTGGGGACATCCTATTTTACATGCTGCATCTCTAGTTAGATTTAGGCCAACTGCCTACCATATTTTTTTACCCATACAACTTGTTAGTGGTAGACAACCCAACATTTTACATTTGAGAAAATTTGGATGTGCAGTATATGTCCCAATTCTACCTCCCAAACGAACTAAAATGGGTCCCCAACGACGTTTGGGAATATATATTGGTTTTGAATCTTCCTCCATAATAAGGTATTTGGAGCCAATGACTGGTGATGTCTTTACTGCAAGATTTGAAGATTGTCAATTTGATGAGAGAGTCTTCCTGCCATTAGGGGAAGGTAAGCAACAAATTGTTCATACAGAACAATCTATTGCTAATGAACGACGTGAATTGACATGGAATACGCCTACTCTATCTCATCAAGATCCATGAACTCCACATTGTGATTATGAGACAAGGAGAATGATACATTTGCAAGAAATTGCAAATCAATTACCTGATGTATTTAATGATGCCGCAAAGGTAACTATATCTCATGTGCCAGCTAGAAATGTGTCAGCCAGAATTAATATTCATGTTGAACAAAATCTAAACAAGGCGGCAAATGAATCTACTACTACACGTCAAAAGCGTGGTAGACCTATAGGTTCCAAGGATAGTGCTCCTAGAAAGAGGAGAGTAAATGAAACATCTTGTCCTGATAAAAGCCCGATAGTGGCTGGAGCTCCAAAAATAGATAATGAAGATGTGCATGTTTCCAAATTCACTAAAATACCTATGGATGCCTCTAGAGAGGCATATGTACCTGAAAATGAAGAGATCTCGATATTCCATGCATGTACAGGTGAATTATGGAATAGAAAAGCACTTGTCATCGATGACATATTTAGCTATGCAGTAGCTACTGAAATATCAAAGGACAGCGATGATTGTGAAAATGAACCATGTAGTATAAATGAATGTCGAAAAAGAAAAGATTGGCCAATGTGGAAAGATGCTATTCAAGCAGAATTAATATCTTTAGAAAAATGTGGTGTATTTGGACCTATAGTGGAAACACCAATGGGCATAAATCCTGTTGGTTTTAAATTGGTGTTCATGAGAAAACGAAATGAGAGAAACTAAGTTGAAAGATACAAAGCTCGACTTGTAGCACAAGGTTTCTCTCAAAGACCTGGAATTGACTATGTTGAGACATACTCTCCAGTTATGGCTGTTATTACTTTTAGATATCTAATTAGTCTCACAGTTTCTGAAAATCTTGATATGAGACTTATGGATGTTGTAACTGCATATTTGTATGGAGACTTAGATACTGACATCTATATAAAAATTCTAGAAGGATTTACAATGCCAGAGACTAAGTAAAAGGGCATATGCTCAATTAAACTTAGACGAGCATTATATGGATTGAAACAATCCGGAAGAATATGGTATAATCGTCTTAGTATATATTTGACTAAGGAAGGATATAAAAATAGTCAAATTTGCCCACGTGTCTTCATTAAGAAATCCGAGAATGGATTTTCGATAGTAGCAGTATATGTGGATGATATAAACCTGATCGGATCTCCTGCAGAATTTGAGAAAACTACAAACTATTTGAAAAAAGAATTTGAATTGAAAGACTTGGGAAAGATAAAGCTTTGTCTCGGTTTGCAAATAGAACGAAGTTCTTGTGGAATATTAGTGCATCAATCCTGATATATCGAAAGAATTTTGAAACGATTCAGAATAGACAAAGCACATCCACTTAGTACACCTATGGTTGTACGGAGTCTGGATTTGGATAAAGATCCATTTCGACCAAAGGGAGAAGATGAAAAAGTTTTTGGTCCTAAAGTTCCGTATTTAAGTGCTATTGGAGCACTACTATATCTAGCACAATGCACAAGACCAGACATTGCTTTCTCTGTTAATTTATTATCTAGATATAGTTCTGCACCTACACTTAGACATTGGAATGGAGTTAAACACATAATGAGATATCTTCGTGGAACAACTGACATAGGATTATTTTAATCCTGTAATTCCACTAATAACTCTCATCTAGTTAGTTATACAGACTTTGGTTATCTTTCTGACCCTCATAATGGTTGTTTCCAAACAGGTTATGTGTTTATTAATAATCATGCAGCGATATCTTGGCGATCAACAAAATAAGGTTCAGTGGCAACTTCCTCTAACCATGCAGAATTAATTGCATTACATGAAGCAACAAGAGAAAGTGTGTAGTTGCGATCGATCATTCATCATATAAGGATAAATTGTCAACTACCCACAGTTACAGATAAGCCTACGACAATATTTGAAGACAATACAGCTTGCATTGCGCAAGTCCGAGAGGGATTCATCAAAGGAGATTGAACGAAGCACCTTCCACCAAAACTGTTTTATGCACATGAGCTCCAAAGGACGAAAGTGATCGAAGTTAAACAAGTAAGATCAAGTGAAAACTTAGCCAATTTATTCACCAAGGCACTTCCAAAGTCCACATTTCAGAAGTTGGTACACGGAATAGGCATGCGACGACTTAATCATCAGACAAATTAGCTGTTTCAGATCCATTGTATCGAGGGGGAGTATAACTTGTACATAATACTTTTGTTTTGCGTGTTGTACTCTTTTTCCTTAACTAAGATTTTTTCTACTGGGTTTTTTTTTCTTAGTAAGGTTTTAATGAGGCAACAAAAGCGCATATATCCAACTAATGAATGGTGTATATCCAAGGGG
>JANAVB010035701.1:0-24706 GCA_029216955.1 Iris pallida | reverse complement strand
ATATATATATATTAAAATATAGATATATATATATATAATATAATATTATATATAATATATATATATAAATATATATATTATATATATTATATTATATATATAAATCATATATATATATTATAAATCATATATATATATAGATATATATATATATATATATATAATATATACATAATCTATTTAAAAACCAAATAACAAATTTAATATTATCTATCCAAATATTGAATATATTTAAACGTATTACATGTATATATTAATTCAATTCACAATAAATCAACTCAAAATAATAATAATATCTTAATAGAATAAAATGTTAATAAATTTCCACAAAATAACTTTAATAATAATAAATTAATAAAAATTGCTCCAATGGGTGAACTGTACCACAACCCTTATCCGGGTCCAAAAATTGTACCACCTTATAAAATATTATTTTATCAAAAAACATAAAATTTGTACCAAAAGTCAATAAATATTCAACAAGTCTCAAAATTATTTAAAAATATTTGTACACACATGAATTTTTCCTACATGGCCATCTTAGTCACCCCACATGCTCACGTGGGCTTAAATTTGGTCCGAGCCCAGTTCGGACAGAATTGGCCAAACCGGGTCATAAAAAAAAAACTAAATAAAATCATAAATTGTATAAATTCATTTTTAAGTCTAATAAAAAATAAAAATTAGGGGTTTTACAGTCGTGGATGGAATTCTAAGGGGAAAGTTCAACTACATCCCATTTACGTAGATTGATATATGAAAAAGGCGAACCAAAGTGCACTCGGTTGATCAGTCCATCATGCACCGGTTCTGATTAGACAATATATTTGTGAGCGGCCGCTCAATAGCATATGCCTTGATCAAGCTCGATACAAAAAAATAGCTTACAAATACTAGGCTATATTAGCATCATTAGTCTAGATAGTAGTACATAGGCACGATGGTAGATAAAATAAGAACAAATATGAATAGTCTAAGAGTCTTAAGAATCTAAGTCTTGTTTATTCCTATACAATCATTCTACGATTTTATTGTCCAAGGTTTGGTGACCAAGTGGGCTAAATTTCTCTAGTCTCTATAGTCTAGATAATACTATTTATATTCTCTTCAATGGTCAAGAGTGTGTGTCGGGTCGTGGAGTATTCTACCCACTTAAAAGAATTAACCTAAGGGTGTTTGGGACATCTAACTAGTAGAGTCAATCTCTAGCAAGCACGAAGGAAGGACAAGGATAATGGTAGAAGGAATCAAGCAAGATGCAATCGATGAGTCGAACGGTAGTTCTAATATGGAATCAAGGAAAGAGGTCAAGTATGTGGATGAGATCCTAGACTTCTAATCCAATACGCAGGCTTGCTTGGTATGGTAAAGTAACCAAACAATTTATCGTGACCTGCATGGGCCACCACAAAAACATGTAACACCCCAGTCCCAAAATACATAGGACTAGGAACGTAGATATGCCAGCTGTATACATATGAAATATACTCCAATATATGGAAACCTCGTATGCATACATAAGCTGTAATATGTAGTAGAAAACATAACGACTAATCTTATCCACAAAATAAAACAAAATAAAGAATTCATATAATCATCTATGAAAATGTATTTGTACAATATGTTGGGCGGAGACAAATCCACTTCCAACAAGCAAGAAAAGAAATACAAGGAAATGAAATGAGCTTGGCGAGCGAAGCGAAGACGATCCAAGTGCAATCATCCTCGAAGAAATTGCGATGATCATGGCTAGAGCTAGAACACCGGCGAAAGACAAGAGCACACACCTAGCGAGATAACCGGTCCTCAGAGGGACGTAACAAGACATATAATATCATGCCAATAACTGAATAAATAAAGCTCAACAGAAAAGTATATGTGACTACACAAATAAAGGTCCTTAACCATTCTATGTGAAAATGTACTTTGAAGACAACGTTCCACACAAGGGCTCTCGAGACTAGAAATACGGCGAGTTAGCGTTTCAACCGAGGTACTAGTGGCATCTAGAGAAAAGTAAATACACGGCCCATTAGCACTCGGGTGAGAGCTAAGGGGCATCTAGAGGAAAATAAATACACGGCCACTAGCTCTTGGGTGAGCCACTAATGGCAGCTAGAGGAAAGTAAATGCACGACACATTTGTGTTTCAACGGAGGCACTAGTGGCATCTAGAGAAAAGTAAATAAGTACATGGCGCACTAGCTCTCGGCTGAGTCACAAATGGTAGTTAGAGAAAAGTAAATGTGTGAAAGCCCATGCGCCTAATAACTGTCCTCACCCTTTCCATGCACTACTCGTACTGAATCCACACTATGATATTTCTAATAACTGCTAAGGCTTCTAGGCAATTATAATAGCAGTTATATCCTAACGCTCGTCTTGTACGCACTGATGTACGGTCGGTGCGCAAGTCCGAATCTATATGAGATACGTGACATCGTGGCACATAGGTGTCGGGCCAATGAATGTGGCACAAACAAAGGTGGTCCCTTAACTCTAGGCCAAATGCATAAAGTATAATAATTTACAACTACATATGGTTTTGAAAGAACAACTTTTAAGAAATAAAACATGCATGATATTGAGCAAGAAATTAAACAGTAAAGGCAAGGTGTCTTGTCTGGTGTGGTGCAATGATCCAACAAGTCATGTTCTGTCCAATTGCCAAGGCCAGTATGTAGGGGGTTTGAAGTCACAAAAAAATTAGGAATATGGTCAGTCATTGACAATAAAAGAAAATTTTGCGGAGAAGTACTTTATACTATTTTAGAAAGCATTTATAATATGGAAAACTAGATTTGATTAGTATAATAAATTTTTTGGAGGATACTCGAAAATATAAAAAATTGAATAAGCTAAAATATCCTAAGTTTGTGAAATATGATTTTTGATAGGAATATTTCGTTAGTCATAATATTTTGGGAATAATACTAGATATTTCTAAAAATTATTTCAGGGCTTTTAAACCATAAATATGCATATAGGCGTGCCAAATTCTATAAACCGATATACATTTGAAAATTACTTATCCTATATATTTTTGTTTGGTAATAACAATAGATAAATAATAAAAATATTGATAATACACAACCTTTTAATAAATACAATAATCATAATAAAAAGCAAAAGTAAAAAAATAGAATAATCATCTCCTTGTTTATTATATCGAAAACTAAATTTTGATTTGGCAAAATATTAATAAGTAGTTATAAATAAAAAGCGTTTTAGGTTGCCATTTTATATAAATACTTGAAAATACGTATGCAAATATGAAAACTGCCTTTTATTGAATATATATATATATATATATATTTTTTTTTTTTGAATATATATATATATATATATATATATATATATATATATATATATATATATATATATATATATATATATATATATTTGAAACCAATCCTTAAATATCAAAATGATATATATCATTTTAGAGAATTTTTAATTGCGTGAAACTAGATTTTAATTTGGCAACATATATATATATATATATATAAATATATATATATATATATATATATATATATATATATAATATATATATATATAATACTTTAAAATCGAAAACAAAATATTACTATAGAAACAAAATAATAATAATAAATAATAATAATAATAATAATAATAATAATAACAATAATAATAAGCAGTAATAATAATACTAATAATAATAATAAGCAGTACTAATAATACTAATAATATCAATATAAGTGACACTTACTCTTCTTCCCCCAAATATTCATAGAGGGAGAGTTAGGGAAGGAGAGTGGGAGAAAAAAGGGAGTGGAATCGGGAAGGGGCTTACAGAGGGGTCATGCGCGGGCGGTTCTCAGGCGCCGGCGGCGAGCCTGGGGGGTGGCGGTGGCGCTCCGCTCTCGGGCTGGCGTGAAGAGCGCGGCCGCAGCTCGCGTGGGCGGTGCTCGGCGGATACGGTCAAAGAGCAGCACCCGACGGAGCTCGGCTGAGGCGACCGCTCCGGCGAAAGGGCGGTGATAGAGGATGGCTGGCGCGTCGGGCGCGGGGGTCTCGCCGAGGGGTTTCACGACGGAGGTGGGGAGTTCGGCAGCGCGGCGAGCTGGACGGGGAAGGACACCACCACCAGCAAGGAGGAAGGCCGCGGACGAAGGGACTGTCCGACGTTTAGGGTTTCGCCGAGGAAGGTGAGTAGGTTTTCGTTATTTCTTGATCTTCTTCTTCTTCTTCTTCCTTTTTCTCTTGTCGTTGATGACGGTGTTTGGGTTTGGGTGTGCCCCTTGGCCGGAGATGGCCGGGGTCATGACGACTGGTGGTATTATCGGAAGTTGCGGATGTGAAGGTAGTTATGGTGGTGTAGCGGTGGCGACGGGATGGTGCTGGTGGTTGTGCGATCGTCGTGGCACGGCAGAGGTGGGGAGTCGGGGTGATGTTTGGACTCGTGGCGGTGGGAGTTAGAGAGGAGGGGTCGAGGTGACGGCGGTGGTGCCGTAGGTGACGGGTGTGGCTGGTGGTTACTGGGATGATGGGGACAGCGATTGCGGGAGGAGTACGTCGAGGGAGGTCGTGGAGGAGACGGGTTGGGTGTTAGTGCTGGTTGGGGTAGGGAGCTGTCGTGTCCGGTGCAGCACGAGATAGTGGTGTCCGGCCTGTCGGACACGAAACTATGATGTATGTGTAAAGGGGAAACTTTAGTGGACGGGACGGGCACAGACACGGTGCACAGGGGAGTTGTGAAAATTTTATGGAGGAGTACCTCTCCTATATATAGGAGGTGGGAATTCCCATTAGGATAAGTATTAGGTTTTGTTTAAACCCAATTAGATAATTCAAAATTAAATCAATAAAATCAATACAAATTCCAATTTAATTCCAAATTAAATCTAGATAATCTAAACTTAATTTAGATATAAATTCTATCTTTAAACTATTTAAATTAAATCCATAAAAATCAAATCGAGATTTAAAATGACCACAATAATTTTCAAATATATTTTCCAAAAATACCAATAATAATTATTTCAAAAATTACATTATTATTTAAAATAAACTAATAAATAATTATGAAATATATATGTATGCACAAATAATATTTACATAAATATACTTTTCTAGCATACCATTTTATAAGAATATTATTTATTATTATAACTGTATAAATGAAAGGCTTTTCATAATTAAAATAGCAAACTTAGAAAATTTTGGTACGATGGCAAGAATAATTATTGTATATATATTATTTTTAAAAAATAGAAAAATATTTTTTAAAAAAAAATGTACGCTCGCACATATTCGTTCTCGTCGAGCAATTACGAAAACGAAATTTCCCACGCGACGTAAAATGCAACTATACGACGTATAAATACAAAATAAATTTTTTTACCAAATTTATTTTAAAAAATAGTGGAAATTTAGGGGTTTTACAAATGTATTTTCGTGAATGTTTTCGACGGTTTTCATGGCTTGCGTTTTCGAACTTCGCATTCGTATCGAATTCCTTAAATAATACAATATTCTAATTAGTTGCTTATGCGATTGTAGGTGATCGCATAGGAGATGTCTAGGCGCAGCCAACCAGTCCCTCGCCTGAAGCATAGACTAAGGTGAGTGGCTGACCTTCTTCGCCTCGAACCTCTGTTTCAAAATCAAATATAAAACATAAAAATATTGCTTCTTGCCATAGTGTAGATTCAATGAAATCATGACACAATTCTTCAAGAAACACTTGCTATCGAACTGCTTTACCTGAAAAACTGATACCTGCTTTCTTATGCCTTATTTACTTAACCTATGCAAACCAAAGGATGAATCGATTAACATTTATCGAAACGATATGGCTAAAGTGCATAAATGACTAAGTTCAAAGAAAAGGGTCAGTTTCACACCAAAAGAGAAAGTTAAAGGTTTTAGTAAAAAGATAGAATATTTTATGTATCTGCAAAATGGTCATTGGACAACTTATGCATAAGGCGTAGTTTCCTCGAACGGTTGACTAGGCTAAGGAACTGATTTAGCCCGGGAGGAACGAATATAGCAAGCGCTACCCATGAATCGGTGTGGGTAATTCGGGAACTTTCGTACAGGGCTCGTTACCCACCGATAAAGGGTCACCGTCTAACCCAATTATAGTCCATAATGGCTTGACATTTCTAGTGACCTTCATCCCCTATCACTGCTTAAACTAACGCACGTGACATGGGATGATTATGATAACTACTAAAGGTATGCAAGATGCTTGCTTCAAAATATTTTAATATACAAATCAATCAGGATGGTTAGAAAGATCACAAAAATAACTAACATGTTTTATAAAACTGCTTAAACCAAATGTAGATCTTGGGTTTAATAGCCACTCGCCAGTACATGTGATCATACTGACTCTCGCTATTTGCAGGTGCCAGGAATCGGGAAGAATGTGCCAACTAGCTATGTGACGTTCGTGTTTTTGAAGCTTCAACCGTTCGATAAAGACCCCATCGCTGAACTTTTGAAGACTCTCCATAAGTCCAAGGAACATGTCTCGGCATCCCTCGCATCCAGGTGGCTGAAATACTTTTGTTGTAAATGAAGGATGTATATATGGAACAGTTATCTCATCGGCACTCCTTTTGTAATCGAGCCATGTTATAAAGCCCATGCGGTACAATTGTAATAGAGTTTGTAAATGATGTCTATTATCAATAAAATGTAAAGTTTTTCTATCTCAATGTGTTGTTCAATTTGTCTGTGCTCTCTCTCTCTTAGTTGACATGTTTCGGATTACCTTATGACTATGTTTTGTGCGATCGCAACATAGGTTCGCACGACATCACGCTCGGAGGATGACTATCGATTCTTCAAAATTAGGGCGTGACAATTAGGGTTGCCAATAAAAAAGACATCGAAGAATTTTTTAACAATGGAGAAGGACTCCTATTTATAGGCAAGCATATATACAATGTGCATAAGGATTTTGGCGCACAGGAATGCTACACGAGCGAGGTTTCAGGGAATATCTATTGTAACTACTCCGTGAGGTCTGCTGCAGAGCTGACACGTGGTAGTTGTTAGAATTCTTCGTGATCGAGATCTTGGACAGTTATCATCCTTTATCAGTATGACCGACTAATTGACACATAGCGTGTGTCCATTGCTCTATGGCTTTACTCATATAAAATCGACTAGATCTTGCTCTTATCGAGAGAACGACTGTTTAAAGAAACTAAAATCTGATCTCATCTCAATAGTGGTGGGTTTAAATAAAATCAAATTTTATTTCATCTAAAAAGATACAATTGTTTAAACAAACTAAATCCGACTCTATCTCAGGGATGACGGTTTAAACAAACCATATTTGATTGTATCTGAAAAGATACACCAAACTAAATCAAATTATATCTGAGAAGATATAGCTACCATATTGTCCACGTGGCATGATGCCACATTGCAGGGGAATTATGTACTATACGAGCTGAGCTTTTGGGAGTGTTCAAGACACTGTGCTTTTGGGTGACGAGAAAGTGCTACGGAGATGACGAAGTTACTGTACTTTTGGGCGACGAGGAGACTATGCTATTGAGGAACGAAGTTACTGTGCTTTTGGGCGACGAGGAGACTGTGCTCTTGAGGCAATAAAGTCGCTGCACTTTTAGGCGACGAGGAGACTGTGCTCTTTAGCGACAAAGTCAGTACGCTTTTGGGCGACGATGAGACTGCTCTTGAGGCAACGAAGTCACTACACTTTTAAGCGACGAGGAGACTGCTCTTGAGGCAAGGAAGTCACTGCACTTTTGGGGCGACGAGGAGACTGCTCTTGAAGCAACGAAGTTACTACACTTTTAGGCGACGAGGAGACTGTGCTCCTGAGGCAATGAGTCACTGCACCTTTAGGCGACAAAGAGACTGTGCTCTTACAGCGACAAAGTTACTGCACTTTTGGGCGACAAGAAGACAGTGCTCTTGAGGCAAATAAGTTACTGCACTTTTAGGGCGACGAGAAGACTGCTCTTGAGGCAATGAAGTCACTACACTTTTGGGCTAAGAGGAGACTGTGCTCTTGAGGCAATGAATTTACTGCACCTTTGGGCGACGAGAAGAATATGCTCTTGAGGCAACGAAGTTACTGCACTTTTGGACGACAAGGAGACTGTGCTCTTGAGGCGACAAAGTCACTGCGCTTTTGGGCGATGAGCAGACTATGCTCTTGAGGCGAAGAAGTCACTGCACTTTTAGGTGACTAGGAGACTGTGCGCTTAAGACGACAAAGTCACTACACTTTTGGACGACGAGGAGACTAGGCTCTTGAGGCGACAAAGTCACTACGCCTTTGTGCGATAAAGAGACTGTCTGTGCTTCTGTAAAACACTGAGGGATCAATAAATGGGCCGTTAAGGGGTTATGCTTCTTTGAAACTCTGAGAGAGCTGTGCTTTTTGGGTAACCATGAGGGAGCTGCGCGTTTATGAAACGTCGAATTCATTGTTCTCCCAAGAAAACTAATGACCACCTTTGAGCAGTTGAATCAACATCTTCTTTAATTATCGCCGCTTTGGGGGCTCGAGAAGCGGTCAAATGAATCTATTAAATGAGATTCATTATGCTGAGTCTTAGGTTCATCATATTACTCCATAGTCCTTTGACCGACTGCCATATGGCATGTGGGGTTGGACTATACAGCCTATATAAAGAGAAGCTTTTTGGGTGAGACCTTGCTCATAGTTTCCAGTCATTCTCCCATCATGCTTGACCCCGACTTAGTTTCGGACGACCATGGGCCTTGCATAAGTCGACTATTGGTTGTAGATCTCTTCGTTCAAAGAAGCTGTAGCCTTGTAGAGGAACAACTACAGAGTTTTGAGATGCACTTGAACGTTTGGCATAAGGGATTTGAACGTGAAGAACAACTTGCAGGTCTTCGATGTCCAAGCTACCGGGTTTGGATTGATTTCCAATCCAAAGAGCCAAAGGCTGTGCTCTGCCCTTCTCAATAATGGATTCATTAGCCATATTGGAGTTGTAAAACCCCTATTTTTTTATTTTTTTAGTGTATTCTTAGGAATTAATTCAATATCTACCTTTAGTTATTTATTAGCATTGATTGTAATATCAAGTAAATTTATATATATATATATATATATATTTAATTATATTAGATATTTTGTATGATAATATTTTAAATTGTGACTTGGATTTAAATAGATTTTTGAGGTATATATAGATATATATACATATATATATATATATATATATATATATATATATATATATATATATATATATATATATATATAAATATATATATATAAACAAATATACGTTTTATAATAAAGGAAAAAAAAGGAAATCCCATCATCTCACGAGATAAGAATATCTCGTGAGACAATAAAACCCCAAGAACCCGACCCCTGATAGCAGTATAGGAACGAACGGGTTAAATAACTCGGATTCTTCAAATCTTTTAAATCCAAAATTTCCACACCTCCATCCAAATCAAATACTCGCTAGGATAATACCAATCCAGTCCTAATAACAATTCAAATAAGGATATCAATTGAATTGATCAGAGTTTATATTCGAAAAAGAGAAGGGGTTTCTGAAAGGATAAGAGTAGACAACCGCGTGATCGAGAGCTCCATACACATTAATCTTGCGCCCCAGCAGAGCCTAGACTTGGGCGCACCTCTGTGCTTCCTACACGCCAATCACCGGCCGTCCGCAGCCACCGGTCGACGGTACGACGCCAGAAGCACGCGGGAAAATAGAGCAAGTTCTGTTCCTAGCCGCAGCAGGTACCCATGTTCGTCATCATTTTTCTCCTTCATCGTTTAGCCAATCAATGAACCAATTTGTTCATATTAATCACCACATATAGGACAACAAGCCTATCAATTAGATCGAGCCAGCTACCCCCGATCATCCCCGTAAATTCGGCAAAAGTTTGACGAAAAGTTAGAGTTCATGCGCATGAACAAAACAGATTCGAAGCTGTTTTAGAAGGCGTTTCCCGGGCTAAAAACTAAGATTTCGAACAACCTAATTTAAAATAGGGAAATACAATATATACAAGATTAAAACGCTTCAGATATAATTATTTTTCAGTTATTAGGTAGAAAGATATTCGTTGTTAAAAAAATTAAGAAAAACTGTTTTTAAAACCGTAAAACTTAGAAAAGTTTTTCCGATACGGGGTGCGCCCCGACAAACCGGGCGACGTGGTCACGTACTATATGCTTCGAAAGGCACGTATGGATGTTGTCGACGTGTGGGAACTGACGAAACTCGATTTCGTTGCGTGTGCGCAACGAAAACAGTGCGTATCCATCGAGAAACCCCTATATCGACCTTTTGCAAACTTGGCCATAACTTCGTGTACGTTCGTCGTGTCGAGACAAAACTTGCGCCAGCAGGACCGTATCATTTTTTTTGGTCCTGTATGCCATGTTTGGTCCGATTCTGAGAAGGTCGAGTGGAATGCCTAATTGGCGGGCCCGTGACCCGCTCTAACGGACGAATTTGTGCATGGCTCATCGGAATCCAAAACTGGACATGCCGTTGAGTTTGTCTCCTCAAACCGGACCCGTAGACATGTAGTTTGACGACTTTAGAGACCGTGGATACTGGCACGCATTTTGGTACAAAACGGGTCCAACGGCGGACATCGTTTTGACCCGAAATTATGATTTTGTCCCTGTTTCAGAATTTAACTTTTGGACAGGCATTTTCTGGAAATATCTTTTATTCTAAACTCGTTCGTGATGTTTGTTTCAGCATCCGGAGCTCCTTGTGGATTTTGACTTCATGTTGACGATTCTGATTGTTGGATTTTGCTACATCTCGCACCACCCTCAGGCAAGACACCTTGCCATTTGCTGTTTAATTATTTTAGTTCATATTTCATGTATTATTCATTATTTTCTTTATGTAAAATAAACTGTGATACATGGCATAACCTGTTAGAACTTACTGTTCATTTATATTCTCCTGCTATGTATTATTTTTCTTACACATTGAACCTAGATTTAAGGGACCACCTTGTGTGTTGCATACATAGGCCTTGACACATTTATACCACGTTGTTGTGAGTCACATATAGGACTCGGACATGCGTGATTGGCTGGCCACCAGTACGTATAAGCCGTGCGTTAGGAAATAACTGCTATTAGAATTGAATGCTAGTAGACTTAGCAGTTATGAGTTGGCATTGGGCGGGGAGAACATGATTGGAAGTTGACTACCACCCTATCTATCATAGACTCGCTCGCTACTGAGGAACGATAGGTAGACTATATGCTATAGACTTGCTCGATACTGAGGAATATTATATGGTGTTGTGACTCGCTACTGAGGTACTGCATTGGTATTTTCTTGACTTGACCCGGTAGTCATGCGACCATGAACTGTTCTTAAAACTGCATTCACATAGAACGGTTAGGCTACCTTATCCGTTAGGTATGAGTACTCTTGGTTTGGGTACTTGTATCTGACCGTGGCTTGGAACAATAACTTGTCGAGGATTAGTTTGTCACATCTTGTCCTTGTTTGGTTGTAGATATGGCTTACTACTTCGATGAGAAGGTATTGAACCTTGTTGGGGTCCAGATACTATATTGGATTCGTAGCATGGAAAGATATATCATCGTGAATTAGTTTACCATCTCCTGTCCTTGTTTAGTTGGGGGGATGGTACACTAGTCCAATAGGTGTGTATTGGACCATGTTATAATTCAATTGACTTATTTATTTGAGCAATATTTATTCAGTTTATATGGCATGATATTATGTGTCTTGTTACGTCCCTCTGAGGACCTGGTTATCTCTCCAGGTGTGTGCTCTTGTCTTTCGCAGGTATTCTAGCTCTAGCCGTGATCCTCTCTATTTCTTCGAGGATGATTGCACTTGGATCGTCTTCGCTTCGCTCGCCAAACTCATTTCATTTTCCATGTGTTTTACCTTATTTTGTTGGTAGTGGATTTGTCTCCGCCCAACATAGTGTATCAAGAAATTTCATTCTCATTATATGATATCTTTTATTCTTATATTTTGTGGATAAGATTAGTTAGTTGTGGTTTACTGCATTTTACAACTTATGTATTCATACGAGGTTTCCATATATTGGAGTGTACTTCGTATGTATACAGCTGGCATGTCTACGTTCCTAGTTCTACGTATTTGGGACTGGGGCGTTACATATTTTTGTGGTGGCCCATGCAGGTCAGAGAATATCGTATCGGACTGCATAACTGTGCTGATACGAGCCTGCATATAGGATCAAAAATTAGGAATCTCATCCACATGCTTGATACCTCCCTTGATTCCTCTTCAATCTTTCATTGACTGCTTGACTTGCATCTAGCTTGAAATTGTTCTAACAAAAAATCTTACATCTCGTGCCAGAAAATGAATCCTCATAGCGGTAGCGCTTCACCACTTGCCATCACCCCAGGAAACTCGGCAGCCCAAGAGGAGCAAATTCACTCACAGCATCCTATAGCAACCTCAACCATGCCTTCTCAGCCAGACCAGACGACCCCTACCTACTCACCAGCATCCCCAAGCCTCTGAACCCCAGTTAGTTCAGCCTGTTCAGCTAATTCCCTGCACCCCAGAGAGGGTATACTCCACCACCCCTTCATCAGAATCTACCTCAAGCTGGACCGCAGATGCCTATGCCCCTCGATTGATGGAGATGATACCAATCGTTTCTTTATACTTTATTGCGAGCTCAGTGGCAGCAAAATAAACTATTGAGACAAGATGTGATAGTCCCACATAATATACCCCCATCTCCACCACCAGCCCAAGTACCAGCACCTCCACCAAGGCCCCATTCATACGTAGGTAGTATTTCAGATTTCACCCTAATGAAGCCGAAGACCTTCAAAGGTACCGAAGGCCTACTAGAAGTTTCTTCATGGCTTATCAGCACTGAGAAGAAGTTAAGGGCATCACAGTTGCCTAAAGAAGATTGGATGACCGCAGTTGATTTATTACTCGAGGACAATGCCCATCATTGGTGGAAAGCGGAGGAGAGGCGCTTGGGTACCAATCATTCATGGGAAGAGTTCTACAAACTCTTCAACGATAGGTACTTTCCAATCGCTGCTCGAAATGTATTGTATGATCAGTTCCTCCACCACAAATAAGGCGACATGTCGGTTGACAAGTATGATATAGAATTTAGCCGACTAAGCAGATTTGCCGAGGGATTGATGCCAACGGAGAAGGAGAAGGCAAAAAGGTTTCATAATGGATTAAGGCCCGAGCTTAAAACACACACTACTGTGCAATCTAGAATTTTGCACGCCGCAGTATTAGAAGAAGCTAGAAGTCAGGAGATCCTTCACATGGAGGCACAACAAACTCAAAGATACTATGCCCCGATAGACCTTCCAGTTCAACTTGGTTCAGGAGGCCCTGAACGACGACCTACTGCACAATATCAACAACAAGTCGTGCCCTACCAAATCCTAAGTACAATAACCTGCCAGTTTTGTGGAAGGAGAGGGCACCAGCAGAAGGTCTGTCGTCGGTGACTAAAGTGTTGCTTTAATTACGGTTCCAATGAGCATAAACTTCGAGATTGTCCCAACCAACATGCCACACACAATTTAGCTCCAGCATCATCACAGGAGCAGTTACGAGGGCCAAAAACTCTCAGACCAGGTGCACCACCACTACTTTTCCCTAGAAGAATATCAGGAAGGACCAGCCTTGGTGGGTCAGACACCAGAGTATAGGCCTGCTAGCGAAGAAATGAATAATCTGAGGCAAGGACAAGCATTCACCATGACAGTGCTAGACACCCTTCCCGAGTTGACAGATACCACAGGTATTATTCTAGTTAATACATTATTGATTCACCATTATTTGTGTCATATCCATGCCTAGAATAGTTACCTCGTTCTTCCTAAACATATTAGGATTAAGAGTTAGCAATTGCCCTGCAGGGTACTACCTATAAACATCTTTAGTAAACCCATAGACCGTATCATAGCCAGACTTGCATAGAATAACGATTAAGGATTTGGTCAAAAAGGATTTCCAAGACATGCCTTAGAGTTAGATACCTTTTTGTAGACCTTATATATGTGAAATGGCCCATGTCCTCCGGTTTGCATGTCATTATAGTGTTTCATGCCAAGAGAATTCCCATGGGAACACAAGGATGACATACACAATATCCTTCCATCTAATTGATATCACTTCGTCCTTGATTCATATCTACCGCATCATGTTATCTGTTACCCTTTGATATCAAGTCAAGGTATGATACCACGACTTGGAATATTTCTAACTTTATCAATCATAAAATCATGCCCTGGTTTTAATTTTGAGAGAGGAATTTCTGGAGATTATAGATTGAATGCCCTCTAGACTTCTTTTACCAATTGATTAGTATAAATTGGTTTCCACTAGATGATAAATTAGTGCCTCATGAACACCCTACTTTCTATTTTACATCATTTGGTATCCTCGATCGTGACCTTGCTATTCGGAGCACGAGACCAGCTGTTACCTTCAAATAAATTTCATATACAAGATCTAGACGAGCTCACCATCTTCTAGGTATATCATGTCCTACTAAAACACGTCTCCTTGTACTCTATTTTTGATATGACTTTCTGGTCAAAATGACTAAACTATAACCTCTACCATGATACCAAAATACTTTTTGACTTCAATTAGAGATCCAACCTTGACTAAGTCTTTTGACGATATATGTGATTGTGTTCTACTTAATTCCTTAAATGCTTTACTTTGTACTTTATCTTGATTGCTTGACCCATTGTTCCATCACACTATTAGTTGAACTCTTATAAGTTGGGTAGAATACCTCACAACCTAACAAATCCTTTGTCCTTATGAATCATGTTGATGAGTTTACTGAGACTCGAAATTCAGAGGACACTAACTTAGCTAGCCAACAAAGCCAACTGCATAGGCCCACACTTCGGACAAGACTTGATTTTAAAAGATCTTGGACTATTTAATTTCCTTCATCATTACCTCCGGTATATTTTGACTACCTTATGATAATAATTTAGTCTTAGTTTTGCAAGCTTATTCTTTATCGAGCTTGTTCATGATCATATGTGTTATTGGGTGCACTCACTAACATATTGTCTATTCAGAACCGGTGCATGATGGTCTGATCAACCTAATGCACTTTGGTTCTCTGTACTTATATTATCCCTACGTGGATGGAGACATAGTAAAACTTGCCCCTAGAGTCTCATCCGCGACAGCCTTGGCAATTCTCTTTTGAATTATTTTTCGTCGCCTATGAACTACTCATTCGTACTCAATAGCATCATCTTGAACCCTTTATTGTTCTTGTCTTAGAGAGACAATGCACTATACTTGAGAAATGGATCCAAGGTATCACTTTAGTCATATGGCGATATCCTCGCCATAAACTACTCCTTCTACCCCTCAACCTCCATCTACCCTATTATTCCTAAAATTTCGAGGACGAAATTCTTGTAAGTTGGGTAGGATGTAAAATCCCTATATTTTTTATCTTTTTAGTGTATTCTTAGGAATTAATTCAATATCTACTTTTAGTTATTTATTAACATTAATTGTAATATCAAGTAAATTTATATATATGTACATATGTTTAATTATATTAGATATTTGGTATGATAATATTTTAAATTGTGACTTGGATTTAAATAGATTTTTGAGGTATATATATATATATATATATATATATATATATATATATATATATATATATATATATATATATATATATTTATAAACAAATATATGTTTTATAGTAAAGAAAAAAAAGGAAATCCCATCATCTCACGAGATAAGAATATCTCGTGAGACAATAAAACCCCAAGAACCCGACCCCTGGTAGCAGTATAGGAACGGACGGGTTAAATAACTCGGATTCTTTAAATCTTTTAAATCCAAAATTTCCACACCTCCATCCAAATCAAATACTCGTTAGGATTATACCAATCCAGTCCTAATCTCGATTCAAATAAGGATATCAATTGTATCGATCAGAGTTTATATTCGAAAAAGAGAAGGGGTTTTCGAAGGGATAAGAGTAGACAACCGCGTGATCGAGAGCTCCATACGCATTAATATCGCGCCCTAGCAGAGCCTAGACTTGGGCGCACCTCTGTGCTGCCTAAACGCTGCTCACCAGCCGTCCGCAACCACCGGTCGACGGTACGACGCCAGAAACTCGCAGGAAAACAGAGCAAGTTCTGTTCCCAGCCGCAGCAGGTACCCATGTTCGTCATCATTTTTCTCCTTCATCGTTTAGCCAATCAACGAACCAATTTGTTACTATTAATCACCATATATAGGACAACAATCCCTATCAATTAGATCGAGCTAGCTACCCCCGATCATCCCCATAAATTCGTCAAAAGTTCGACGAAAAGTTGGAGTTCATGCGCATGAAGAAAACAGATTCGAAGCTGTTTTAGAAGGAAGTTTCCCGGGCTAAAAAAATAAGATTTCGAACAACCTAATTTGAAACAGGGAAATATAACATATACGAGATTAAAACGCTTCAGATAGATTTATTTTTAGTTATTAGGCAGAAAGATATTCGTTGTTAAAAATCAAGAAAAACTGTTTTTAAAACCGTAAAAGTTAGAAAAGTTTTTTCGATACGGGGTGCGTCCCTGACAAACCGGGCGACTGTGGTCACTGCACTACTATACATCGAAAGGCGTGTATGGATGTTGTCGACGTGTGGGAACTGACGGAACTTGATTTTGTTGCGTGTGCGCAACGAAATCAGTACATATCCATCGAGAAACCCCCGTATCGACCTTTTGCGAACTTGGCCATAACTTCGTGTACATTCGTCCTATCGAGACGAAACTTGTGCCAGCAGGACCGTATCATTTTTCTGGTCCTGTATACCAAGTTTGGTCCGATTCTGAGAAGGTCGAGTGGAACGCCTAATTGGCGGGCCCACGACCCGCTCTAACGGGCAAATTTTTGCACGGCTCATCGAAATCCAAAACTGGACATACCGTTGGGTTTGTCTCCTCAAACCGGACCCGTAGACATGTAGTTTGACGACTTTAGAGACCGTAGATACTTGCACACATTTCGATGCAAAACGGATCCAACGGCGGACATCGTTTTGACCCAAAATTACGATTTTGTCCCTGTTTCAGAATTTAACTTTTAGACTGGCATTTCCTAGGCATATCTTTTATTCCAAACTCGTTCGTGATGTTTGTTTCAGCATCCGGAGCTCCTTGTGGATTTTGACTTCGTGTTGACGATTCTGACTTTTGGATTTTGCTACATCTTGCACCACCCTCAGGCAAGACTCCTTGTCATTTGCTGTTTAATTATTTTAGTTCATATTTCATGTATTATTCATTATTTTCTTTATAAAAAATAAATTATGATACATGGCATAACCTGTTAGAACTTTCTGTTCATTTATATTCTCCTACTATGTATTATTTTTCTTACACATTAAACCTAGATTTAAGGGACCACCTTGTGTGTTGCATACATAGGCCTTGACACATTTATACCACGTTATTGTGAGTCACATATAGGACTCGGACATGCGTGATTGGCTACCACCAGTACGTATAAGCCGTACGTTAGGAAATAACTGCTATTAGAATTACATGCTAGTAGACTTAGCAGTTATGAGTTGGCATTGGACGGGGAGAACATGATTAGAAGTTGACTACCACCCTATCTATCGTAGACTCGCTCGCTACTGAGGAACGATAGGTAGACTATATGCTATAGACTCGCTCGATACTGAGGAATAGTATATGGTGTTGTGACTCGCTACTGAGGTACTGCATTAGTATTTTCTTGACTTGACCCAGTAGTCATGCGACCATGAACTGTTCTTAAAACTGCATTCACATAGAACAGTTAGGCTACCTTATCCGTTAGGTATGAGTACTATTGGTTTGGGTACTTGTATCTAACAGTGGCTTAGAACAATAACTTATCAGTTAGTTATGGTTTACTGCATTTTACAGCTTATGTATTCATACGAGGTTTCTGTAATCCCCGCTCCGCATCGGTGCATTACGATGAGTCGTTGACTCGGAAAGTTGCGTTGACCCGATGAGGTATCGATATGAATCGATGCAAGAGTTACGTTGGCCAAAGGTAAGCTTTGAGTCGCTTGGAATCTATGAATCTAATCGATACAAAGGATAAGTCCCGTCGAGCAAGTGCTGATTTTAGTTGATCTGGTGTGTAGGCTATGCTTTTACGCTGGACGATAAGAAGTCGGCATTTTGCCTCATGCAATGAAGTATCCGTAAAACCAAATCGAGGCCTTGCAACGAATTATAGCATGGACGCGATAGGCCAAATCAACCGAGTAGTTCAAAGGAATGGCTAAGTCCGGGAGTTAGCTATGCGATCGAGTTATGGAAGCGAGACGCTTCAATCGACGAAACGACAAGACGTATCAGCTTAAGGTGGACGGGTTCTTGACTCTCTCTCCCTATTCCTTCACGTCTAATAAAATACATTATGGTATGCGTAAGTTGTTATTGAGTTAGCGAGCGTGGCTCGGCGACGAAAGGTCTAAGTATGCGTTGAATACTAAGGTAGAACATTGAACAATCGAATAATTGAAGCAACGTGCATCAAGCGCACGGGTCGCGATAGGGCATGATGGTAGAACATTGAAAGACAACATCGAGATGTGCATCATGTGTACGGCTCTGAGAACATTGAACTCTAGGCATAGAACATTGATTATGGTGTTGAGCGTGCCTTTGTGAACTTAAGCTACGAAATGACTAAGTAAATACGGAGGTAGGCTATGCGAATAACATTATGAACGGGACGCGTGAATACGAGTACGAGATGTCTAAGCCGTTGGGCATCGTGCATCAATATGTATGTGTTGGGGCATAACGCCTACGGAGCTCCCCATATGAATGGTAGATTATGTTTATGAGACGCGAATATGTTTATGGCACGGAAAACCGTTTATGGCACGGGAAACCGTTTATGTGCGAGACTATGTTTATGGAATACGAGATCGGTTGGTATGCTATGGATTGTATGATATGGTACGTATTGCATGGTCAATGGACTCGGATGGCCCGTGCACGGGTGCGGCTTCCCTCGAACGGTTACGCCGGGGCGTCGGGATCGTTCGGCCTATGAGGGAATTATGTGTGGTATTTATGGTGCACAACATTCGGACGGATTACGACCGTCCAGTGCTGTGATAAGCTATGATATCAGTAAGTTTGGGATCCTTCGGATACTGGGCTAGCAACCCGTATCGAAGTGATCGTAGGCTTACACATATGAGATGTCAAGTCCATTACGGTGCGAAACACCGTGACCTTCATATAGATAGGGCCGGTGGGCTGAGATGAGAGCTGGGTGTAGGCGCAGGGCCTGCCACCCATTATGCATATATTTACGTTTATGATTGGTCGGTTGTACGAATCGTGTGTTGCTTATGTTAAATTCTAACCACTGCAGGCTAAGGAAAATGGTACGGAATGTGCACGATCACTATGTTTATGTTCCTATTATGCCTAACTGTATCTGCTGCAGGAACACGAGATATAGGACACATTTATGACAAGTTGTTATATATGAAGATTGCCATGAAACTGATCCTAAGGCTAAGTAGAAAGATCACCAAATAATGTTGCATGTTTTACTAAAGATATTTAGTGTTTGGTTTGGGTGCGAGCGGGTCTTGATCAGTGCGAAGCGAGGACGAAAGCATTAATCCCCCACTAGTTTATGTGCAGGCTCAGGTTATGATCGGCGTGGGGCGAAGCTTGGCTTGGACGTGCCGAGGCATGGAGTCCTTGGCGTTCAAGAGGAGCTACCGCATATGCGTTCGGACTTGCGACATGGAGATGTTCGGCCGAAGACTACTTGGTGGCTATAAAGAGGCATAATGTATGGAATAATGTAATCCTTTGTGAGCTAGAGAGATAATGAGCGTTGTAGCCAATTGGCATTTTATGTTGGACTATTCAGAGCCTTTTTAACCTTTAGTTCAATATTAATAAAAGAGATTCTTGTGTTATACTTTGTTTCCTTCCGCTGCTTATGTTATCAAATTGTGATAGTTCTATGTGAACCTGTTATCTTGCCTTGCACGAGCGCAACTCCAGCCTCGTGCAGCATCACGCCCCAGCGAGGACAATTATTCGGGTGAAATCTAGCGAGGACGAGCGATTTCCTGGGTCGGGGCATGACAAGTTGGTATCAGAGCGGTTCCATCCTTTGGACCGTGCATGAATCTCTTTGACCCTTAGTTGCTTCGATATCGAATTCAGTTGACTCTAAGTTGTTTCCGCAACCGCATGGCTCATGGATCTGCTCGACGCTACATTAGATGTTCCATACAATAAGTCTATATTAAGTGAGTACGTCTGCCACAAGTATGTCGTGACTATTACGCTATCTCCGGGTGCCATCGGAGAGTGTTGGTTGCACGAAGTACAACGGGTTATGAGATTATGGTTTTTCGAAGTACAAGAAAGTTGTGAATGCTGGTCGCACGAAGTGCAACGAATATGGTGATGTTGGTTGCATGAAGTGCAATGAGATATGTGTTGTCGGTCGCACGAAGGCGAGGAGATATGTGTTATTGGTTGCACGAAGTGCAACGGATCGATATGTGAGACGATGCGTGTTATGTGGCTATGAGAACGGTTATGTGTTGTTGGTTGCACGGAGTGCAGCAAGTCGTGGATCGCTCGTTGCATCGGTACAACGAGTCGATATGGTATGATGCGTGTTATATAGCTATGCGGATGGATAGCGATATGTTGTACGAGATTGAGTAAATACCTTAAGCATCGAGACTAAGTTGTTGCACGAGCTGCAACGAGCGGGATTCGAAGATCGTGGATACAATTGTACGATTTGAGTTGGTCGCTAAGTCGAGTTGTGTAGGCGAACGTTTATGTTGGCCGTATGTCGCGTTGAGCTTTAAATAAGCAAATATTGCGGGTGCGATTGAAATGATCGCCATGGTACAGTTAGATTGAATGTATGTCAAACTTGAGCTAACATTAGAGCTGGGATCGGAAGGATCGCCATACAGGATAGTTGATTGGGAATAGATGTCGGACCTATGCGGAGTGTGATGTCGAGTAATGACTCGATTTCGAGTGGTATATACAATACCAATTATGCGAGCAAGTATAACGAAGTATTGTGTCGATAACGATAGGCTCGATCCTGAGTGGTATATGGAATACCACTTAGCGGTAGCTATGTTAAGCCGTTTGGTGACTTGTGATAGATTGTGTCGAGACGATTGTATTGGTTATGATGGGTTTGTCCGAACGGACGGAGTAGTACCGAGACTTGAGTGGGAGTGACTTGAGAGAAGTCGATACAAGTATGCTACGATGAATTGAGTCGAATGATTATGTGCGAAGTCGTACTTATGGATGATCCGTCGAACGAGGATTCGTTAAGTGTAAGTCGAACGATAGGCTGATCATAGCGAAGGAATATTACGTTGAGGAAATAGTCGACCCGGTCGAATTTATGTTGAGTTGGTATGGAAGCTTGTTCGGAACGTATTGAGTAGGTACGAAGAAATCGTGCGAACGGATTTGGGTTAGTGCGATAAGTCGGTGGCACGAATTGGAAGTGCGAGTTAGGGATATGAGAATGGATGTGTGCAAGACTTGGTTCGTATTCAAGTTCGGATAACGGCAATGATTGCAACATGTTTAAGCTTATGAGAAAGGAAGATGTTCAAGTTATGCATATCGACGACGGTATTGAGGCGTATCAATGACGATATGCAATAACTCGGGGATACTCTGATCGAATGAACGAAAATTATGTTGAGCATTGTTGTTTGATGAATAATATACAAGTTAAGTTGATGGTAGTTGGATGGTAACAGTAGGAATGCTTTGGAGAATTTGAGAGTTATAGGATGTTACTCAGAAGAAAATGAAAGTGTCTGGATTACTTCGTGGATCACCACTATGTTGACATTCTTGTCTTGAGCGAGCGCAACACCAGCCTCGCACATGCGTTACGTCAAATTAGAACGATCATTCCGCGTGAGCGCTGGTATGGTGATTCATCCAGTGGGGATGATCGAACTTACGAGGCGTGGCAAATTCGATATGGACTTGTGGTTTGATGCGAAGGTGAAATTGAGGAATGTGCGATATTGTCAACGGTAGTGCCTAAGTGACTCGAGTAGTAACGGCGTATCAGTTGTGCGGGGAGTAGATGAGTTATAGATGGTAAATTATGTCGGGTTGGATAAAGTCTCGTAGGAATCGTCGGAAATTGATTTGGCTCCGCGATAGGATATAGCATGGTTCGTTGTAACTATCCCTCGTTGATGATCTTCAATTATCGAGCATAGTTTCGGGGCAGATGACCCTAGAAGACTTGACCGCCAAATCAAGTGAATGTTGAAGTCCCATAGGATGACCCTAAAGAAGTCGCATAATAAATATTGTTGAGGATAAGGAATGATCAAGTATATGTTGAGGAACGTGCTTAGCATAGCGATGCGGTAAGGCGATTGCAAGAATTCTGCAATGCGCGAGAGCGACGGATAGTAGGACGACCCTAAGAGTTGTGTCGTAGATCGGTTGAGTAACGATTAGGCTATGTATATTCGGGTGCGTGATCTATGTTACGAAACGAACTAGTCGGGATTAATTGAGAATTGAGTAAAAGATTCGTACTCAGTCGAGAATAGGAGATGGGCGTATCGTAAGAGACCTTGGGTCAAAAAGATTGTTGCCTTTGAGCATCGAAGACTCAAGTTGACCTTTTATGTCGGGAGAGACTAAGCATGATGTCTGGATAAGTTGCCTAGCGGGGGTAGCCCCAGACTCGATGTGCGGGTAGTTCGAGAATGTGGATCGTATTGAAATAGTTTTGTGCGAGACTTAGTACAGATGGTAGGCAAAGAAAATGGAGACATGTGGACTTAGTCCATGTCATTAAGGCCAAGCGTTATGAATGGTTGGATGAAAGACTTGAGTTATGTGAGCGATAGGAAACGGTTGGGCGAATAGGCGTTGCGGGAGCTTGTTGCGATCGGATGCACAATGACTTGATGCAATGCATGTGTTAGATGGCCGGCGAGGAACTTATGAGATTGAAGTTAAGAGTTTGAATTAAGTTATGTGCAGAGATATTTGGAAGATGATCGCATGTTATGGGATAATGCATATGAGATGTATTTTGGGAATAGGTGCTAAGATATGACTAAGTCGAGTACGGATCGATGGATGCTTGAGGATTTAAGTTGAGCTTGTTAGTTGTCCCGATATCCTACAACTGAGCTTGGCTGAAATGCATATATTGGTGGGACGCCTAAAATATATGTATGATCTAAACTAAGTTGTATGATTCAACGATAGTAGCACGAGATCATGAAGCGATCTACGCGAGGCACTTGGATTAAGTGTTGGTTTCGGTTCGAGGACGAACTTGATTTTGAGTGGTATATTATGTAATGCCCCGCTCCGCATCGGTGCATTACGATGAGTCATTGACTCGAAGAGTTGCGCTGACCCGATAAGGTATCTATATGAATCGATGCAAGAGTTACGTTGGCCAAAGGTAAGCTTTGAGTCGCTTGGAATCTATGAATCGAATCGATGCAAAGGATAAGTCCCGTCGAGCAAGTGCTGATTTTAGTTGATCTGGTGTGCAGGCTATGCTTTTACGCTGGACGATAAGAGGTCGGCATTTTGCCTTATGCAATGAAGTATCCGCAAAACCAAATCGAGGCCTTGCAACGGATTGTGGCATGGGCACGATAGGCTAAATCAACCGAGTAGTTCAAAGGAATGGCTAAGTCCGGGAGTTAGCTATGCGATCGAGTTATGGAAGCGAGACGCTTCAATCGGCGAAACGGCAAGGCGTATCGGCTTAAGGTGGGCGGGTTCTTGACTCTCTCTCCCTATTCCTTCATGTCTAATAAAATACATTATGGTATGCGTAAGTTGTAATTGAGTTAGCGAGCGTGGCTCGGCGACGAAAGGTCTAAGTATGCGTTGAATACTAAGGTAGAACATTGAACAATCGAACAATTGAAGCGACGTGCATCAAGTGCATGGGTCGCGATAGCGCATGATGGTAGAACATTGAAAGACAACATCGAGATGTGCATCATGTGCACGGCTCCGAGAACATTGAACTCTAGGCGTAGAACATTGATTATGGTGCTGAGCGTGCCATTGTGCACTTAAGCTACGAAATGACTAAGTAAATATGGAGGTAGGCTATGCGAATAACATTATGAACGGGACGCGTGAATACGAGTACGAGATGTCTAAGACGTTGGGCGTCGTGCATCAATATGGATGTGTTGGGGCATAACGCCTACGGAGCTCCCCATAGAATGGTAGATTATGTTTGTGAGACGCAAATATTTATGGCACGGGAAACCGTTTATGGCACGGGAAACCGTTTATGTGCGAGACTATGTTTATGGAATACGAGATCGGTTGGTATGCTATGGATTGTATGATATGGTACGTATTGCATGGTCAATGGACTCGGATGGCCCGTGCACGGGTGCGGCTTCCCTCGAATGGTTACGCCGGGGCGCGGGACCGTTAGGCCTAGGAGGGAATTATGTGTGGTATTTATGGTGCAAAACATTCGGACGGATTACGACCGTCCAGTGCTATGATAAGCTATGACATCCGTAAGTTTGGGATCCGTCGGATACTGGGCTAGCAACCCGTATCGAAGTGATCGTAGGCTTACACAATGAGATGCCAAAT
>JANAVB010035700.1:0-63778 GCA_029216955.1 Iris pallida | reverse complement strand
ACCGAACAGTTGTTCACCCTAGGCCACGTTTGGTTTTGGAGCCTTGGAAAAAAAAATGATTACTTTCCTTTGTTAGGATGTCAAAAAAATGAAAAAAAAAATAATTGAAATTATAAATTCTTAAAAAAAAAGAAAAAAACATCAGAGAACTAATTTTCTTTTCCTTTCCTTTCCGCGAACAAATGACGTCCTACAGTTGAGTGGAAAAGCGAGTATATATTAAGAGATGCATATGGTCCGAATGGTCAGGAGTTCGAATCGAAGTAGGAACGATTCCAAGTTACCTGCTTCCAATATATATTATATATACTAGCATATATGCACGTGCCTTGCACGTATTTTAATATTCTTTAATTAATTTAGGAAGACTCTTTAGAAAGACCAAAGGATAGTTTTTTTTTTTTTGAAATCACACGCACACACACAATTGGGGGCTCGAACCTTGCCGGCCCCTCCGGAATATAGTTTTTCTAATTATATTGACTTTATTAAAATTAATGAACAATTTTTAATTAGTATAGACATGTATGAATATTTTAGGAATTCAAAATTTTTAGCATCCAAGTTTTTCTATTATATAGTAGAATAGATATACTACGTTGGTATAATACGTTGGTAAGTGGAGGAGCATTTATGTAGTACGTAGATGTCTTTAAATTCACCGTCGTCAGACAAAGATTCTCTCATTTATTCCTGTTCTGCTCTGCTCCTCCCATCACTTCTACCTACTCTACTACGTTGGTAAGTTGAGGAGCATTTATGTAGTACGTAGAGTCTACATTCAATTTACTCAGCCACTAGCCAGCAATCCTAGCTGCTCCTCCTTCCCATACACCTCAACTCAATTATATGAGCCTGATGGATTTTTATTTTATTTTCTACTAAACTAATTAAGTTGAAAAAAATATACTATCTCGTGTCTGTCTTCTGATTAGTTAACGAACTCAAGAAGCTCCGGAGAATATATATATATTTGTTGTAAAATATTCAATTTTACTTAAAGTACGCGTAGGGTAACAACTAAGTAAAGATATTTTTCCAGACAGATTGGCTGAGACTGTCTACGGAATCAAACATTTTTTAACATACTTTGATTTGGTTTGGTTTAATATGTAGTTGTTTTTTGGGTTTTTGTTTTCAGTTTTTATTTTAATGTGTTAGTTTGTGTGAAAATATATCTACTTGTGTTTCTTTTCACATAATGTATATATATAGGAAATATAAAATTTATTATCATGTGCAGAAAATTTGATATTATATATAAATATATATCAATAGGTACTTTTATATATATAACAAATATAATTTAAATATTAAATTCTCTCTCTCTCTCTCTTTATATATATATATATATATATATATATATATATATATATATATATATATTGTTGGTGCTTTCTTTACATGGAGAGCTTGCTCTCAACATGCCTTGTAAATTTTAGTCCCACATCGGAAATGCACCATGAGTTATCTCAACATATATACTTGGGTGTGTTGTTGAGAGATGCACATGGGTGGTGACCCTAAGGAGGGAACCATGTGGGTGATTTTACTAGGAGGTAAGAATAAGGCTCCAATTAAGCATTAATGCTTTTGTCATTCTCTTGGATTAATTTCATTTGGAGCACCAAAGGGCTTAGCGACTCGGACTCGGGCTCATGGGCTCATGAGGCGTAATGTGGCATTTTGTTGGCGCACTTAGTACGTCAGCAGTCATGCGGTCTTTATGCGGCTCCTATGCGGCCATGCGGTCTTATGCGGCATGCGGCTCATATGCGGCCTCATGCGCTCATGCGGCCATGCGGCTCATGCGGCCATGCGGCACCTGCGGTTCATGCGGTCCATGCGGTCCATGCGGCTCATGTGGTCCATGCGGCCCATGCGGTCCTTGCGGCCACGAGGCTCATGCGGTCAGGCTGCTGCTGCTGCTGCCGCATGGAGGGCTCCGCTGTTGCATATTACAAGTCAGTTATGGTAAGGCAGAATCAATGCGATTAATTCAGATCCTATCTTTGTGGGATTTGAATTAATTTCGTTCCTATCTTTGTGGGATTTGAATTAATCTCGTTGCTATCTTTTTGGGATTTGATTCAATCTTTCCATAACTGAATAGGCGGCTAGGGTTTCCACCCTCTCTCTATAAATACTCTCTTCTGCCTCCTTTGTAACCACTACGAAAATATAAGTCAGAAAAGGAGAAAAGAGAGAGAGAGAGAGATGTTGCCGCCATTGCAAGTCCATCCGAGGAGTCAGAACAGAGGTGACTTCGAGCTTTCCACAAGTTCTTCAAACTTGCTGGTTCCTGGAAGCAGATCGTGTGGGGCGAATCTTACTTTGAGCAACGGTGTTTTGACACCCCAACATTGTTCTTCTTCTCATCTCTCTCTAGATTATTGTAACTCGTTCTGTCCCAATTGCAACCTTTGCAAGGAAGAACGAGAGATCTTCTCTTCTTTATTTTTCTCCTCCATATTGTAATTGGGTTATTTGGTAGTTGTATCATCGTAGATCTTTGTTGCATCTGTTTTACCATCTTTGATCAAGCCCCGGGACTAACAATCTCAAAGCAAGATCCGTGTAGATGGAAAACATTAATGCTTCGCTACTCCAATCGGACTTCTGCAAGTTAGAAAAGTTCGATGGAGAGCATTATTAAGTCTGAAAGAGAAATGTTTACCTAACTCTTCAACTAAAAGACGTTGATCATGTTCTGTTGGAGGAAGAACCCTCTGTTCCAGACACTGGATCTACTGCCGCTATCACGCGGCTACTTAACTCCAGGCCAAGTGGAGAAGGGAAAATAGCATCTGCAGGCTTCTCATCCTGAATACGATAGAGGACTCCCTGGCAGAATCCTACTCGAAGAAGAACTTGCCAGAGACATATGGGATCTGTGAAAAAACTGTATGAAGACAGACAGGAGCAAAATGTTTGTGGTTGAAAAATATCACAAATTGCTTTTTGAGGACGAAAAGTCCATGCTGCCACAGGTGAAGGAATTTCTGAAGCTGCGTCAGAAACTGGAAGACGAAGAGATGCCCCTTCCCGGCAAGTTTGTCGTCGGAGGGATCGTCTCAAAACTTCCTGCTGGATGGAGTACCTTCTATTCAAGGATGCACAGAAAGAAGCTAGACATTAGCTTGGGATATCTACTTCAAGAGATCCATTTTGAGGACGAGATGCGTTCCCAACAGAAGGTGGACACTCTGTCCAAACAGTTGGCTAAAGCCAATCTTGTGCAGACGAGAGATCCCAAGGGAAAGCAGACGGTTTCTCATCCCAAGAAGGACTTCACTAATCTAAAAGTGAAGGGTCCTTCTTTCAAGCAACAAGACTAAGTCCCACGTGACTTGTTACAATTGTGGCAAGAAAGGCCACTACAAGAGTGAATACAGATCTAAGCCTAAACAATCAGAGAAAGGTGAGCCTAACAAGGTTTCATTGGTTTCTAACATTGTTGCTATGATCGGACAGGTCACGACTGTGGGGGTTGACTCTGACTGGTGGATAGACACTGGTGCGACTTGCCATGTCTGTTCTGGCAAGGAATGGTTCGTCACGTACCAGCCGATATCTCAGAAGGTTGTCATGGCAAACCAGGCCCAAGCTGAAGTTCTGGGGATCGGGACCGTGGAACTGAAACTCACTTCTGGGAACACTCTGACGCTTCAAGGTGTGAATCATGTTCCGACGATTGCCAAGAACCTGATCTCTGGGAGCCTGCTCTGCAACGCAGGCTTGAGGATGGACATCAATGCTGGTCAGATGGTGATGTCCAAGAAAGGAACATACTTCGGGAAGGCTTATCAAACCGAAGGAATGTTTAAAATTCAGCTTGTCAACCATTTTGAAGACATTAATGCAGTTGCATTTCCTGATTATTCTCTTGAGTTGTGGCATAATAGACTATGACATGTTCATTGTAAAAGATTAACAAAATGTCTAGTCTAGGACTTATCTCCAAATGTGGGGGTAAGGTGGAAGTGTGAAGTGTGTGCTCAGACGAAGATCACAAGGAAACCCTTTCATCGGGTCAATCGAAGCACAGATCTTCTGGAGTTGGTGCACTCCGATATCTGTGACTTCAAACATTTCTCCACGAAGGCCGGGATGAAGTATTTCATAACCTTCATCGACGACTTCTCAAAATACGCGTTCGTCTACTTGCTCAAGTCTAAAGACGAAGCCTTCGAGAAGTTCAGAGAGTTCAGGGCCGAAGCTGAACGGCAGACTGGACAACAACTCAAGAGGTTAAGAAGTGATCGAGGTGGGGAGTACAGGTCTCATGAATTCGCATCGTTCTGCAAAGAACATGGAATCATATGCGAGACTACTGCTTCATATTCTCCTCAATCCAATGGAGTAGCAGAGAGGAAGAACAGAACGTTGACAGAAATGATGAATTCAATGCTGCTAACCGCGGGTCTTCCTAAATGCTACTGGGGAGAAGCTACATTGACTGCCACTTTTATTCTAAATAGAGTGCCATATGCAACTTCAGACGTAACTCCTCATGAACTCTGGTTCAAAGTCAAACCAAACTTGAATGTCATTCGAGTGTGGGGGTGTCTGGCGTATGTGAAGCTCCCAGATCTGAAGATTCAGAAGCTAGGGACAAGGACTACGAAGGCGATCTTCTTGGGGTATGCCGAGAAGAGTGATGCTAGGATATTTCTTGATATTGAGTCAAATTATCATCGAATCTCGCGATGTTGAATACTTTGAAGACAAGTTTGCAAAAGACAAAATATTGTTCTTTCGGACATTCCGAAAAATGATGTAGGTGCAAATGAGACTGAAATCTCATATGGGCCAGTAGTCCAAAAAGAAGCTGTTGTTGAGGAAATAACTCTTGTACCAGAACTCGCAGAACCGTTAGCTAAGCGAGCGAGGAGACCGAAAGATTTCGGAGATGACTTTGTCACCTATCATGTGGAAGCAGATCCGCTTACCTATGATGAGGCGATGAAGACCAGAGATGCTATCTTTTGGAAGGAGGCAGTGAATGACGAGTTTGACTCTATCACCTCCAATAACACATGGGTGTTGGTAGATCTACCTGAAGGAGAAAAGCCCATCGGATGTAAATGGATCTTCAAGAAGAAGATGAAGGCAGATGGAACTATTGACAAGTTCAAGGCCAGGCTGGTAGCCAAGGGATTTTCTTAGAAACAGGGGATAGACTACTTTGACACGTACGCTCCAGTAGCTCGGATGACCACCATCAAGATGTTAATTGCTCTAGTAGCTATACATAAGTTGGTGATACATCAGATGGATGTAAAGACCACATTCCTGAATGGGGAGCTGACCGAAGAGATTTACATGCAACAGCAGATGGATTTGTCATCAAAGGTCTTGAAGACAAAGTCTGCAAGTTGGTGAAATTATTGTATGGTTTGAAGCAAGCTCCTAAGATGTGGCATGAGAAGTTTGACAAAGTTATTAGGTCAAACGACTACAGAGTCAGCGAGACGGACAAATGTGTTTATACTAAGTTCGCTGATAGAAGAGGTCATCGTTTGTCTGTACGTGGACGACATGCTAATCCTAGGTACGGATATAGGCTGTGTCACAAAGACAAAGAAGTTCCTCTCAACCAAGTTCAGTATGAAGGACTTGGGGATGCAGATGTCAACTTGGGCATAAAGATCATCCGGACAGACACTGGAGTAGCGCTGTCACAATCTCACTAAATTGAGAAGATGCTCACACGCTATGGGTATCAGGATCTTCCAGGGATCGATATGCCATATAGGTGTGATCAGAAGCTGAAGCCAAATTCAAGGGAAAGCGTCAGACAGCTGGAGTATTCTAGCGTTATCGGAAGTTTGATGTACTGTAAATTACTGCCACAAGGCCTGACATAGCTTTCGTCGTGGAATGTTGAGTCGGTTCACAAGCAACCTAGGGGTTGAGCACTGGAAAGCTGTGAAGCGGGTGATGAGATATCTCAAGAAGACTCAGACATATGCACTGCACTGCACTACAACGGGTATCCGACAGTAGTGGAAGGCTTCAGTGATGCTAGCTGGTGTTCAGAGGTGGAAAGCGAGAGATCCACAGGTGGATATACTTTTTCTTGGGTGGAGCTGCTATATCGTGGAAGTCGAAGGAGCAGACTATACTCTCGCGTTCCTCCATGGAATCTGAATTCTATGCACTTGAAACTGCAGCAGATGCAAATGGCTTCGGGAGCTCATGTATGATCTTCCAGTGGTTGGGGCTCAGATACCGGCAATACCGATATACTGTGACAACCAGGCAACTGCGGCGGTGGCATCAAATGACCTCTTCAACGGGAAGAAGATGACTGTGCGGTTGAAGCACAGGGCAGTACACGATCTTATCAAAAGAGGTATAATTACAGTGGTTGATGTTCGGAGTCAGGAGAACCTGGCAGATCCGTTCACAAAGGGCCTCAAGTGCCAGTTGGTCGATGACACAGCTTGTAAAATGGGCTTGAAGGCATTCTGATAGTGTGTCTTTGTAATCCTACCATAAAGTTTTATGCTATTAGTTCAAAGAGAAATCTACTAGGCATCTAACTTTTGGTTCAAAGGAGGATCACTGACTGGAAAACTATCAGGTAACAGTGGGTACTTGTTCTCTGGAACATGGAAGGGATACGGACCCATAACCACTGTTGTCTACTATGTATTTTTTCTGCGGAAAAAATAGATCCTGTGGAAGGTTGGTATAAACGCCTTAATGAGTTCTCAGGCAGAGTGAATGCCTGGTGTGCTTTACAGGAAGCACGGTAGAGCAGCACTACAAGGAGTAAAACTCCATGCTACAGTGGGATGACTCCACCATGAGGTTCCCAGGTAGGGGTAATGCCTCGGCTTTGCAAGCCAAGTCATAGCGGCGTAGCACCGTAAATAGGCAGGTAGCCTAATACTGTATGACGTAATTAAAGAGTTGTAGACAGCACTACAAAGGGGAGGATGGCCCCATGTTACAGTGGCACGACACCACGATGAGGTACCCAGGTAGGGGTAAAGCCTCGGCATTGCAAGCCATGTCGTTGCGGCGTAACACCGCAAGGAAGCCTTAGGCTTCATGCTGGATAGTTTGGCACTACAAAGAGGCTTGTGACCTCATGCTACAGTAGTATGACACTACGATGAGGTTCCCAGGTAGGGGTAATGCCTCGGCTTCAGGCCATGTCATAGCGGCGTAGCACCGCAAGGAAGCGCAAGGCTTCATGCCATATCTATTTAATAAAGAACTCATCTATAGTGTATAGAAAGAGATATCAGGCCATCTCTTGAGGGTAAACTTGTAGACGTCCAAAATTATACACTGAAACCAAGCTGGCACAGGGCCTTTAATGTGCAGCCAGAAGCATACGTAACTACACTTTGTGAGTGGAAAGAATTACGATTGTGGTGCAGAATTCAAGGTGTAGTCCATTCTTGTATCACATTGTTATTTAACCCATGCGGGAAGATTCAAGTCATCAGCGACATCTATCCTAATGCAAAAGGGACAGTTACTGTGGGGAACGCCCAACCCTGGACACATATATATGTTATGATATGTGGGGGATTGTTGGTGCTTTCTTTACATGGAGAGAGCTTGCTCTCAACATGCCTTGTAAATTTAGTCCCACATCGGAAATGCACCATGAGTTATCTCAACATATATACTTGCGTGTGTTGTTGAGAGATGCACATGGGGTGGTGATCCTAAGGAGGGAACCATGTGGGTGATTTTACTAGGAGGTAAGAAGGCTCCAAGGATTAAGCATTAATGCTTTTGTCATTCTCTTGGATTAACTTCCATTTGGAGCTAAGCCCCAAAGGGGATTAGCGACTCGGACTCGGGCTCATGGGCTCATGAGGCGTAATGTGGCATTTTGTTAGCGCACTTTACACTTAGCACGTCAGCAGACATGCAGTCTTTATGCGGCTCATATGCGGCCATGCGGTCTTATGCGGCATGCGGCTCATATGCGGCCTCATGCGGCTCATGCGGCCATGCGGCTCATGCGGCTCATGAGGCCATGCGGCTCATGCGGTCATGCGGCCATGCAGTCCATGCGGCACATGCGGTCATGCGGCCATGCAGTCCATGCGGCCATGAGGCTCATGCGGCTCATGCGGCCAGGCTGCTGCTGCTGCTGCCGCATGGAGGCTCCGCTGACTGTGCAGATTACAAGTCAGTTATGGTAAGGCAGAATCAATGCGATTAATTCAGATCCTATTTTTGTGGGATTTGAATTAATTTCGTTCCTATCTTTGTGGGATTTAAATTAATCTTGTTGCTATATTTTTGGGATTTGATTCAATCTTTCCATAACTGAATAGGCGGCTAGGGTTTCCACCCTCTCTCTATAAACTCTCTTCTGGCCTCCTTTGTAACCACTACGAAAATATAAGTCAGAAAAGGAGAAAGAGAGAGAGAGTTGTTGCCGCCATTGCAAGTCCATCCGAGGAGTCAGAACAGAGGTGACTTCGAGCGTTCCACAAGTTCTTCAAACTTGCTGGTTCCTGGAAGCAGATCGTGTGGGGCGAATCTTGCTTTGAGCAACGGTGTTTTGACACCCCAGCATTATTCTTCTTCTTATCTCTCTCTAGATTATTGTAACTCGTTCTGTCCCAATTGCAACACGTTTGCAAGGAAAACTAGAGATCTTCTCTTCTTTATTTTTCTCCTCCATATTGTAATTGGGTTATTTGGTAGTTGTATCATCGTAGATCTTTGTTGCATCTGTTTTACCATCTTTGATCAAGCCCCGGGACTAACATATATATATATATATATATATATTATATATATATAATATATATATATATATATATATTGTAAATGATCTTTAGTCTAGTGGTTAAGAGAGATGCATGCGGCCCAAGTAGTCAGGAGTTCGGCCACAATTACCCATTGCTTATATATATATATATATATATATATTATATTATATATATATATATATATATTATATATATATAATATATATATATATATATATATATATATTTTGTAAGATTAGAAAGAAAGAATATTTTACGTGCAACGCACATGCTTTTACTAAATAACATGTAGACAATTGGATGATAACAAATTAACTTTTGATAAATTTTATATTATATATAATATATATATATATATAAATTATATATATATTTATATATATATATATTAGTAAATGCATGTGCTTTTCACTTATGATAACATATAATCTGAATATTATTCAATTATAGTCAAATATTTTTTCTAGCTCATGTGGTTAAGTTGGGATGTTTTTCTTATTTGGTTGAGTTCAATTCCCCATTTTGAATATGTATATAAAAATTGAAACTTTTTTCAACAAATTTTTACATAATTTATTTTTTTAAGAAAAAAATGGTTGATGATATACATGGCTTAGACGGCTCAACCTTGAGCCGTTTTGAAGTCCCTTTATATATATATATATATAATATATATATATATATATATAGCTAATGGCCTCTAGCTCAAGTGGTTAGGGTGAAGCATATCCTCCCAAGAGGTTGCAGGTTCGAGCAACGGAAAAAGCACATTTAATTTCATGTGGAGGAATAAATGTGAGTGCGGGTCGGATGCGGTGAGATACAAATTTGGGTGCAGGCCTTCGGACCAGAAATCTGTGGCAATTTGATTCTCTTTTTGAAATTATTGCAAACTTTTTACTATATATACAATTTCTTCAAATTTTGATGCTCTGTGTGAAATTTTTGATTCAATTATTTAATTATGTACTAGATGGTGCACTTGGTTTAGTTTTTTATTTGGATATCCTCTTTAATATATAGTCTCCTTTCTGAATGTCATCCATCAAGATGAGATGGTGTACAACATGAGGCAGAGCTCCAGAAACCCTAGCAATCCAAAGGAGGCATACGACGTAAGACGACATTCCAACAAACCGATATGATGATCCATACGGAAGGAAGATCGTAGTACTCGAAAGATGGCATACAACATAAGGCAATATTACAATCAATTGGTAAGACAATAAGTACTCGAAGAAGGAGACAATGGCGACAAACAACAATATTTTCTAACTACAACTCCCAAATTTTTTAGTAAAAAATTGATGATTGGAGAACACAAGTGCGGATGTTGTTCAAATTGTAGGATGTGTACAACTCATAGAGAATGGCCAACAGTTGCACGGACGTAACTGAGACGTAACTGACGATGCTTATGATGTACTCTAGGATGCCATATGTGTATTGCACAAGAATGACAACAAAGAATTGTTCTCTCTCTACCAAACGGTAAAAGGTTTGTTGATTGAGCGAGTTATGAAGGCAACATGGAACCTTGGAGATAGCTACTAAAGCGCATAACATGTGGAGCGGGTTCGTCTTCAAACACTACAAAGCGAACTTGAAGAGTTGAAGATAATGAAGATTGATTCTGTCGTCAACTACTCCAGTCGTGTCATACCAATCACCATCGAACATTAAAGGAGAGGAAAAGAGCAACACATATAAAACTCATGGAGAAGATTATATGTGTAGGCTACCATCGAAGTTTGACCA
This sequence comes from Iris pallida, assembly GCA_029216955.1. Classification (NCBI taxonomy): domain Eukaryota; kingdom Viridiplantae; phylum Streptophyta; class Magnoliopsida; order Asparagales; family Iridaceae; genus Iris; species Iris pallida. Next base: position 53,264 of record JANAVB010035700.1, on the reverse strand, counting down.
CATGATGTCGACAATCAAGGAATTCCAAGACTTCGAAGATAGAAGAGTTCATGGACATGTTGTAGATCATCAGCACAACATCAACCAAAGATCAATGTCAAATATCTATGATAAAGGTTACACAATACCCCTAGTTCTCTATTAATGAAGGGTTGGTTGTAAGGAAGTTCAAATCATAAATATAGTAGGAAAAAAAATTCAGGATTAGGAGCAAAGCAACAATCGTGCATGCTTCTGTACGAATAGGCACAATTGGGTTTATCATGGAACTCAAAGATTTTGTCATGAAATCCCTTTGCCATAGGATATTTGAACCAGTTATAGCAAGTCATGGAGTCTTTCTCGCAAACAAGGCTAAAATATTTTTGTCCAAGTCACCCAAACAATTGATTTAGTTACAAATAGCTTTTCATCCAACAAGCTCACCAACATTCCAGATCGAACAAACCGAGGAACCTGTATCAAACCAATAATGCAATAACCCAATACAATAATTTGAAAATTCAATTTGAACTTTATAAGAAAATCACATAATATTACAACTATATCATCTCCCATATACCTATGTATCCAAGTTTAACCCAACCTCAACCTAAATTTACCATATCCACAACCCCCTTCATTTAGCCTCCAGTTTTCTTATAAGTCTTCCTCTAGTAGCATGGTTATATTATGTTCTGGCTCAAGATTTAACTTTGGCTATCTCTACATTGTAGAAAGACTGATTCTCTCGTCTTTCATATCAAGCCATTGAAGCAGTACGTCAAGCTATAATGCAACAATTCCATCATGCTATAACCATACAATTCCATAGAAATCGTTAGATATGGATAAGAGTTCTTGCAGATCTTCCTATTACGGAAAAACCTACAGAAGTTAGAAGAAAAAGGAAATCCTATAGGTTGGATTGCTTTCATGTCCATGGGACAAATCCCATTTGAGATGGATAGTGTGAGTTTGTCAAATGCTCGACAAGTTGTTACATTAGCGACGCATTCTGAGAATCTCTTTCTAGTTGCTCTTGAACATTTTACAGAGAAAATCACTGTCTTAGCACTTCTTTAAGTGGTAGTATCATATGATCCTATGTTCGATCTCTGAAAGAATTGTAGACACCCTCTCTTTAGGTTCTAGTTTCATCAACTCTTTCCATCTTGGCCAATCACATTTCTACAATCTTTTTTCTCTTCAGTTGCAGTTTGGATCCGTTTCCCATAACTGCTTGTGGAGTAATATTATTCTAGTATTCTTGCTAAGAGTTTCAGGAAGATAAGTCCACTAGTTAGCTGCACTTGTTAGCGGCAACAAAGGCGACCTCGAGAAGCTTCAATGCCTAATAAATAATGCTAGTTACTAATAATGTCAAACTGGCAAGCAAGTACTCAAAAAAAGACATCAATAAGAATTGAGTTATACCCTATGAGAATGAGATATCCACGTGAAAAAGACATCCTTGGGTGTCCCGATATATAAACATAGGGTACCTTACTCAAATGAAATAGCCTCGAGAAGAAAGCAAATTGTTCCAAAAAATTATAACTTAATAACAAAAGGCTCAATTGTAATAAAATGATAACTTAAACTCATGCTTGGGCATGTTTAGGTTGTTGCTTGGTTGGCTATGCTCGAATTTATGAATTTGTGGTGTTTGCATTGTCTAATTAGCCTAGTTTCCTTCGCTAGACGATAAGTCTGAATCTATTATTGGCCTATAATATGTCTTAAAAGATGTTTTTGAGTGAAAGATGAAAACGGGAATTAGTATACGTTCAATCATGAAGGAAGCAAAGATAAAAAAAGACTTTATAGGCTATATGAATGAATCTAATCCAATGAAGTGTGTCGCGATGATGATCTCATGCGTATCGGCTATGCAAGATTTCTTCCTCCTTTATTTCAACTCATACTCCACAATCACTTATTCCATGTCACCAAAAATAGAGGAAAGGCTAATAGCATATTCCCGAACAAACAATACCATACTTCCACTAGCGGAATCTACTATACTTCACCTTCACTAAAGGCATGTTTGGTTGCTTGCAAATGCATATTGAAACTAGCCTCTTTTTTGCAAATGTAGAGAAACTGTGTTTACTTCACCTGTTGGGTTGCTGCAAGTGCATTAAAAGTGTCATTTTCAATGCACCTGCTCCCAAGAGAAGATATTTTTAGTTTTTGACTAGTCATTGCAAGTCCATTGAAAGTGGCTTGACTCTGAAAGTGTAGAGTTCATTTTGACCTCATTTTCTTATTTATGAGTTGCAGTAGAAATGAGAGGAACTCGTTGCAAGTGGGAAGTTTTGCTCTAACTTTTCTTAACTAATTCAAATGGATTAATTTATTTGTTAATTAATTTTTTTTGTTAATTTTTCATCAACTTAATATGAATACACTTTTAGGTATGACTATTAATTAATATTTCATTAATTTTTTTGTTGTAAATTTTGTTAATTAATATTTTACATTAATTATAAAATTTATTTTAGTTAATTTTTTAAATTACATTTTGTAAAATTTATTAATAATTTAAGTTAATTAATATTTATCTCTAATTAATTCATTTGAATTAGGAACGATTATTAATTAATTAATTTTTCCTTACTTTTTGTTTATTTTTGGTGTAGTGTAATATGTTTCAAGAGTTTAGACCATTTTGAGTGGTAAGCATACTACCATTTGAATGGGTGTTTATATCACTTCCAATTTGGTTATCCAAACATTGAAACTCCAAAATTTTAATTCTCAATTCCACTTTTATGTTGCCATCTAAATAAAGTTGGTATAAACTCCCTACTTTGGGATGACAAAAAAATTATGTACCCAAATACATTTTGGAAAGTGACACATGTTGAAAGTCCACTATATTACAACATGTTAAAAAGTGTCACTTTTACACTTTCAATGAGTTACACCGTACCAAACATGCCCTAATGGAGTCTTAGGTTAGCGACTTCTAAGCCTTACTTCTCAATATGAACTTCTACTATTGATAAAAGCTTCTTCTATGCATTGCTATCTTTCCCCTTACTCGTAACAAACTGTGTTCCCTTCGGTTTGTTTTCGGGTTGGGTTAGCGAAAAATTCGAGCAATTGCTTTCGCGGATCCGAAAGAAATAGTATGACCTACTACCTCAACAACGGATGACCGACTGTGAAACCATATATCCAGTGATATAGTATGTTTGTATGAGTGTGGTTTGGACAGTCCAACGTCTCTGACACAGAGCCGGCCCAGGGGTGAGCCTGACAAGCCCCTGGGCTTGGGTAACCACCCGGGCCTGGGCAACCACCTGGGTTAGGGCAATCCTTCTCACAAAAAAAAAAAAAGAAAAAAAAAATCCCTTCATCCACATCGGCCCTGAACCTATTCCAATTTCTATATTCCCAGACGGCCGCACCTCTCCGCCAAATCGCCAAAAGTCCAATTTCTACCTTTCTTTTATCTGTCCTCGTGCACTCGGAAGAAGCAAAGAAATCAATATATTCAGTCTTAAAAAATATTACTTTGCTTTCTAATGTATAGTGTCTAAGGAGCTGTCCAGTGGGTTCTTCCTGCTTCATACTTGGATGTTACGAACAAAGATATGGAGGTTGGTGATAAAGTATTTCATTTTTAAATATTACAATTTTTTGACAAGTGAGTTGTTAGATGCTAGATTTTTTTATTGTTTTCTTCCACTGATATCTTAGCACTATTAGACTTTTTTGCATTACATGATACTTCACTGGAACACGATATTGGCAAATCTAGCTCGTCTTGCTTATCATAACACAATATTGATAAATGTATTATTATTTTAATAAAGTTTAAGGGCAACCAAAATTATTTTCGGCTAGGGTAACCCAATTCGCTGGGCCGACCCTGCTCTGACACTACATGCCCTGCTGCGTAATCATAACTACAAAAGCGACTTCTAACAGAAAGAATCACATAATATCAAACAATTGGATAGAGCAGATCCCCAAAGTGAAACAAAGGAAAGCTTGGCAGCTGACCGACTTTTTTTTTGCTCAATATTCGTTTCCCTTCCCTCTCCATACCAGTCGAGCCCCCCTTGCTCCCTTTAAGAGGGAAAGTCAGAGCATGTCGACTCCTATTTTGTCCTCTAGAAAATCTAGAGGTTTTCGATCTTTGTTGTTGTGTAAAAGTTTCATAAAAACGATTGTAAAGTACCTTAATTAGATTGTCTCATCACTTACCCAACTGATATATACATACCTGATACCACCATTACCTTAAAAATTTGATATGTCAATACCTTAGCCGCAATTAGATATGCTAAAATGAAAAAGCTGATTTGAGATCCTCTATCCAAGAAAGGCAACATCTATTGCAAACCTTAAACTTGCGAGTGAACTAATGAATGATCCATGAAGAAGGTACTTCTCACTCACTGAGTAAGACTTTGCTAGCCGAAGAGTCAGACTTAACCATAAATGGGTCATGGCTAAGCACATTGAGCATGAACTCGCCAAAACTTAGTGCAAAAAGAGTCAATAACTCTCAGTTTCATCTGAGAGGAAAGCGAATGTAGTCTCAGTTTGACTTCCCCTTTTAGAGTGAGACTTCTTTGGTAAAAAGAACTTGAATAGCTTCATTTTTTTTTTCTCGTGGACTCCTCATTTTCTATCATTGTCCTCTTCTTTCAATACCATACATAAAACTACAAAATATTTCCATTCTATCCCTAGAGTTAAGCGAATCATAATCTAGCGAGAGTTTTAGTGAACATTTTTCTTACGAAGACTAGCCGAATTGGATGGGAGGATGATTTACAAGGAGTTATTATGGTAGAGCAAGGAGATATTAGATAGGCAAAGAGGGAAGCAACTTATTTTCCCTTGTGTTGGGGTAGGTTGATTTGGATCGACTGACAAAAGTGTTTTCCACACCATTATTTGTTAAGGAAAGCATGGGTATGTAAATTTGGTATGCTAACTAAGTAGATGAAACATATGATAGTGATATGCGGTATAGCTATAATAGTAGAAGTGGAGATGCGGATCTCCTAGGATGAAGCGGGCCTAAATGGATTTATATTTTTATTCAAAGAGTTCTACCAAGTTCCGAAAATATACTTCCACAAAAAAATTACCATGTAAACAAATATATGATGTCAAAATTTTTTTCTAGATGAATCTATATTTTTACTGAAAGTCACTATTGGATGGTCGATATATAATTTTTGAGCAATAAAGGGGAGTCCAAGATTCGAGATAGAACTAAATAAAATAAATAAAAAGGTGTTGTTATTGATATTCCTAAAATATATCCTGCACTTCTTCTTAAATTTTTATCATTCAAATTTCAAATCCGTCCATTGATTAAATTTGGCATTAATTTGTGCATGCATTGAGGAAAGAGTGCATGATGACATTTTAGGAGTGCCAATAATGTTAATGCAGGAACAAATTTAAAATTTGAATATATAGACAACTAAAGAGGAGTGTATAATGATATTTTAGGTAAATTATAAGGGCATGTCCAAAGTTACTCAGGGCTAGTCCAAATCTGATTTTGGTTTATTTACAAGTTTGTCACTTGAAAGATTACGCAGGACTAGCCCAACTATAGGATATAAGTCAAAAAAAATTGCCTTTCTTTCTTCTTCCCTCTCCCTCTCAAATCATAAACATTTTCTCTTCCAAATCTCTCTCAGTCCATGTTCATGCCTAAATTTTATCTTCTAGTAACTAAAATTTGATTTATTATTTATTCTAGACATATTTTTGAAGTTTGAACCCATTTTAGGGTTACAACTTCAAAATTTCGTCCATAGTCATGAAGGGATGGTGGACTGTTTGGCAGTCCTGATAGTGGATAATAATGGCAGAAATTTGAACAGTCCTAAAATGGACTTGCTGGACAACAAGTCCATTTTAGGACTGTCCAAATTTCTAGCAGTCCTGGTAGTGGATAGTACTGCCAGAAATTTTGGCAGTCCTGACAGTCCTAGAAGAAAGTTTTCAATAATCATGGAAACATAAGTCACGTAAGTATTTTATATTTTTATAATCATTAAGTTATCTTTATAATATTTTTAAATCTATTTTAGAGATAAATACATTATCTACTCGATTTAAAAAATAAATAAATTATCTACTCGGTTTTTTAAAAATTCAAAATTTTAAATCTATCTTATAGATAAGTCTATTAATTTTGCTCATTTTAAAATAAACTTTCATATATACGGTCTATAAATCTATTTTAGGTATAAATCTATTTAGAGATAAGTTTTTCAATTTTGTTCATTTCAAAATAAACCTATTTTAGAGATAAGTCTCTCAGTTTTAAATTTATCTTAGAGTCTCTCAATTATCTACTCGGTTGAAAAAAAAACTCAAATTTTAAATCTATCTTATAGATAAATCTCTCAATTTTCTTCATTTCAAATAAATCTTCATCTATATCTATAATCTATTTAAGAGATAAGTCTCTCAATTTTAAATTTATTTTAGAGTTCTAACCAATGTTTTTACAGCATCTATATCTATAAAATAGGACACACGATATGTATACGATAATATGAGCAGTCCTAAATACTTCTAGGACGACAAAAAAGTAGGCTGAAATGGAATTGTTATACCACAGTCCATTTCAGGACTGTCCAAATTTCTGGTAGTCCTAAAGTATTTAGGACTGTCAGAAATTGTGGTAGTGCTAAAGTCCACTTGGTCGACTGCAATTGTCAGAAAGTAGGATTTATTAGGGTTTATTTCTATGCATTTTTGTGAGGAGCCTTTGGGTGCCATATCTGAAATTGGAAATGAGAATAAAATTAGGGTTTATTAGAGTTTATTTTCATGTATTGCTTGTGAGGCCTTTGGGTGCCATTTCTGAAATTGGAATTAGAAAAAATTAGGGTTTATTATGGTTTATTTCCATGTATTGTTTGTGATAAGCCTATGTATTGTTTGTGATGAGCCTTTGATGGAGATAGAGAAGATGGAAATTGTGGAAAGAAGAGGTAAAATTTTTGGAGGGTTTGGAGGGGGAGAGAGTAAAATATTGAAATGAAGTAGGGTGAGCAAAGGTTCGGTTCGGTTCAAACCGAACCGTATATATAAACCGAAATAACCGTAAACCGTATTTCTGAAAAGCGAAAACCGAACCGTTTTTATAAGAACCGAACAAAACCGAACCGAATTAATTCGGTTCGATTTTCGGTCGGTTCGGTTTCATGGGCCAATGTGCAGAGCCTTCAAATTTTCAGCAAAATAAGCCTATTAAAATAACAATTTCTTTTAAAAATTTTGCATTATTGTATCTATGAATTATTATTATATAGTATGGAAAATATTAGTATATATAGATTGAGGATAGAAAGAGAAGTACTCAAAGAAGTACCGATAGAAATAGGAGAAGAGAGTGCACTCAGTTAGGAGTTACAAATATTAGTATATGTAGATTGAGGATAGTTTAATAATTACTGAATTTAAATCGATTTTTGGTTCGATTCGGTTACTCGGATCAAGAACCAAAACTGAATCGTTATTTCAAAATTTACAAATTTTCAAACAAAAACAGAACCGATAACCAAAAACCGAACCGATAACCGAACCGTTTGTCATATTTCGGTTTGGTTCGATTTTCGGTTTTCAACCGTTATATGCTCACCCCTAAAATGAAAGTAAAAATTTGGGTTTGGAGGGTGTTAGGTTGGGACACCCCAAAGAGTGAAAAATTGGACTGTGCTAAGTAATTTTTCCTTAAACCTGGACTAGCCTCAATCAGGAATAGCCCTGAGTAACTTTGGATGCCCCTTATAATTTACCATATTTTAGGGGGTAAAGTGCAAAAATTCCTAGATTCCTGACTTTTGCATAAAAACTCCGTGTTCTTAAAATTCATTGAAGTATGAAATCTGCTCATTATGTCCCCTTTATGTTAACTAGTGTTAAGTTGGGTATGTAATGACCATTTTACCCCTTTCCCACTCTCCTCCCTCCCTCTCTCTCTGGTGGTGCGGGGAGGAGGAGAGGGGAGCAGGGAGGAGGATTCCCCCCCCCACCTCTCTCTCTCCGGTGGTACAGGGAGGAGGGTGTGGGCAAGAAGGAGATGGAGGGGGGCTGGCCAGCAGAAGGAGGCTGGTAGGGAAGGCGGAGGGTAGTTTAGGTTTTTTAAAAAAATTTATTAACGGCCATTTCTAACATACATCAGACGGTAGAGGCCTTTTTGAGCAAGTCGTATATTGCGGGAGTCTTTATTTACTAATTTTTGGCTAATAGGCCTTTTTATGCAAAAGACGGAAATCTAACGATTTTTTTTTCTGAAAATTGCTGAGAAACCCAATTTCGGGGTGGGCTTTTATGAAATGCCCACCCGCTGCATAAGTTTTATAAAATACCCAGAATTAAGTATTTTCACGTTAAATATTCCAAGATTCCCTTTTAGATGCCACCCGCTGGGAAATGCTATTTTTATAATACCGAAACTACCCCTCCTCGCGAATTGGTCATCTATATGTATTTGAATTCAAAAACTCAGATCTGGATTGCGATTTTTGTCTTCTTCTTCTTCACGGGAAATCTGAATTCCATTGCTCTCATATTCAGCAAGATCGCAAAATCGTTCGTAGTTCGGTGGTTTTTCTCCAGTCGAACTCAGATCATCGCTCGTCATCATCATCACCATCATCATCATCTTCATCGTGGACATTTGAAGTTTTTCGACGATTAGGTCAATTGTGAGAGAAGATCTTTCTTCTTCTTTTCCATAAGAATTATCATCGTTTTGAAAGAAGAACGAAACTCTTATTCATGAAAAAACTAAATTAACGTTTTAACACTGTAAATGACCATTCTCCGTGTAAACTAACACGGAGAATGCCATTCTCCGTTTTATTTAAAACGGAGAATGCCGTTCTCCGTGTTTCTAACACGAGAATGACCATTCTCCTGCGTTTTAACACTGGAATGACCATTCTCCGTCTTAATTAGACGGAGAATGACCATTCTCCGTCTTAATTAAGACGGAGAATGCCATTCTCCGTTTTATTTAACACGGAGAATGACATTCTCCGTTTTATTTAACACGGAGAATGGCATTCTCCGTGTTTCTAACACGGAGAATGGTCATTCTCCTGCGTTTTAACACTGGTATGACCATTCTCCGTGATAAATTACACGAGAATGACATTCTCCGTGTAAATTAAGACGAGAATGGTCATTCTCCGTTTAATTTAGCACGAGAATGTCCATTCTCCGTCTTAATTAGGACGGAGAATGCCATTCTCCGTTTTATTTAACACGGAGAATGGCATTCTCCGTTTTATTTAACACGGAGAATGGCATTCTCCGTGTTTCTAACACGGAGAATGGTGTCCGAGCTCTCTGGCCTAGTGGTATTAGAGCGGACACCCGAGGGGCCGGCAAGGTTCGAGCCCCCCAATTGTGTGTGTGCGTGTGATTTCAAAAAAAAAAAAAAAACACGGAGAATGGTCATTCTCCTGCGTTTTAACACTGGAATGACCATTCTCCGTGTAAATTAAGACGGAGAATGTCATTCTCCGTGTTACTAACACGGAGAATGGTCATTCTCCGTGTAAATTAAGACGGAGAATGCCATTCTCCGTGTTACTAATACGGAGAATGACCACCCTCATGCGAAAATTAACATTTTTCGTGTTCTAAACGGAGAATGGCCATTCTCCTGCATTTTATGGTCAGTTGAAACTTTGGAGGGCCATAACTTTTGACTGGGAGGTCGAAACGAGGTCCCGTTTGTCGCAAAATGAGCGTATCGTCGAGGAGACTGAAAGTAACAGTTTCATCGTTAGACGGCCTTCCGAAATTTTAGAATCGCAAAAAAATGATGTTTGGACCTCCGTTTTAGCACTTTTGCCGTTCGTCCCGTCTTTCCGAAATTTTTCGACGAGTTTTTAAAGATTTTTGAGGAGAAAACCTAAATTCGAAAGTGAGCAGCGTATGGAAGAAGATGGAGTATTGAAACGTTTTTTTTAAGAGCAGTTTTGTGGGTTTTCCAATAAATTAAAAGGAAGGGCAAAAGGGTCATTTGGAACCCGCTTTGGATAAGTTTCTCTAATTCTGGGCACGCGATGAAAGTTTTTTTAGCGGTGGATTTTACATAAAACTTTTTAGTTTTTGGGCATTTCATAAATCTTTTACAATTTACCCTATTTAAGGAGTACCAATAACACATCAAATAAAGTCAAATAAAGTAAAAAATTGAAGACTATATTTTACTTGGTATTAACAATTGTTGCTCGTCATTATTTCCACCAACTAATTCCTATTAGTAGCGTCACCTTAAAAAAATCTTGCCTCCCCCTCCTCCTTTGCTGGGATGGAATTCCTCGTCCCTGTCCCCAAAATCCTCTCTATCCTCACCTAGATACCTTAGAAATTTCGCCATCACCAACACGAAAGAGGAAGAAATTAGGGTTTCCGAATCGAATTGGAGGGGGGATGCACAGATCGGGGGTTGTCATGGCGTGGAACGTGTTCAAGTTCTGCACCGCTCTCCGGGACTTGGGTCGCTGATGATCCTCCTCGTCCTCTCCATCGTCGGCGTCACCTACTACGCCGTCGTCGTCGCCAACTACGGCCCCGCGCTCCTCGCCGGGGGCCTCGCCTCCGCCACCGCCCTCTTCGTCATCCTCCTCTTCCACGCCCTGGTAAAAAAAACCAAAACTTCCTTGTTTTTTTTTTGGGAGAAAGATTTGATTTTGTTATATGTTCGTGCTTCTTGATTTTGATGTAAAAATAGTAAGTTTAGTTGATTATGTTGAGAATATTGGAATTGCAGTGGATTGATTTCGGAACTGGTGTAGTTGGTGATTGTTTTTTCTTATAACTTTAGGACTTTCGTTATGGAAAGTTTGTTTCTTTAGCGGAATTTGTTTGCTTGGGAAGCTTCCTTTTGACTTCAATTTTCCAATATGTTCTTGATTTCTTGCCTGTGGAATCAATGAATTGGATTTTTTTTTGCTTTTGCCACATTAGTGGATAACAAATTATGTTGGGCACCATCAAAATGATCCACAATCATCCACCTCCAATACATAATTTCCCATGATTTTTTTATTTTTGTGTTACATGCGACTGCCTGTAACAAGCTTATTGACTCTTGCATGATTATTGATAGGCTGTGGTGGAAACGAGCATGGGGCGATTATAGGACCATTATTGTGTGGACTAGTAGCCCCTGAAAAGCTTGACCCAGGCTATTTAGGAATCTCCTTGATCAAGCAGAGCCATCTTCCTGGTAGCTTCTTTCGGGCATAAGGAGCCACCTCCATTCGATCAACTACTTGATTACATCTGTGTTCTAATAGAATTGCTTCCGCCTTGCGCTGTTGGTTGTGAATATTATAATCATCTCAGGAGTCTTAATGTAGGCAAAGATCCAATCCTATGATTCAAGGTGTCACAGGAACTCTCTCTAGAATCACTGTGATTTGCTGTTCGTTAAATATGAAGTACTTGTTTACATTTAAGAAGGGAAAGTAGTGGCTTTAGATCATAGTTAGCTAGAACATGGTACATCCTGGGTATATGTTCTGAAATGGGGTGGGGGTACTTTGTCTTTATTTTTGATATAGAGGGGGTAAGATTAGTTTGTTCACCAATTTGGTTTGCAATAGGCTTTAAAATATTAGTTGTTCAATTTGATTCAGTAATTGTGTCGTATACAAAAAGAAACTTTGTATGGAGCATAAGAAAATTTGAAACTCATCACTTTACTTCATTCAATAAGATGTACTTGACTTTTCTGTGTCGTACATCACTTGGAGCGCAACATTCCAAAATAAAACAGTATAGTGGTCCCAAACCAAAACTCGTAAATAAACCAGACACTAAATTAATGGCAAACGAATTGGAACCTTCATACTGAATAATAAAGCATTATAAATTTCATAAGCTCATTCTCTTATTTGCATGAGCAACTTGCAAAATAGTGGTGGCTCCTGAGCAATTAAAAACAAACAATGGTGTGAACTACTAAGTCAAAGATCATAAACTACACCTATGGAATACCCCAATTGACAATAATTCTTAAAAAAATCAACATTTGTTTGCTTTGAAAAAATCTCTTGGAAATGCACGTTTATAGGAAGATCTCAACAATTGATTTGGATCGCCAAATTTAACAATGCAGATTGAGTACTATAACTTTCTGGATCGAAAATGACCAGAAACATCGAGTACTATAGCATTATTGATTGAAAATGTACCCGAAATGGAACCCTGATACTGGAACATGGTTCGTTATATTTAGTTTTATGAGTAAGTATCATCTTATCCAAGCCCTCTCCCGTTAGTATGAGGTTACTATCATCATTATCCAAGCCCTCTCCCACTGGAATGAGGTTGACTAGGGAGTGTGTGAAATCTCCACAGAAGAATATGAAGAATTGATGAAGTTAATGACTGGCTCTCAACTTTGATGTCAAATCTATGTTCAGATGTCATGATTCCTAGCCGAGGCATCTATTTGCGTGAGATTATTTTGTCATAAAACTTATAATGTAACTGTTGGGTTAGGAGGTCTACCTTTTTTGTCATACAATTATCCTTGTACAAGAACAAAAGAAACACAAGAAAACCCAGGTTTACATTTCAGCATTTAGCTGGATGAGAGGTCAAAGAAAGTAGATTATGCCCTTTTTCTCTCTACTCCTGCTTTAATTTTTTGGAATTCATTTTTTGTGATCTATTCATGCTTCTCTTCAACCACTGATACTTCTATCCATAAAAGCTCATATTTTTCCATACAAAGCCTGTAAAGTGATTTTTCTTGCTGTAAAGGATACACATTAGCGGGAGAGATACGGGAAAGCCTAGTGGAGGTAGTTCTATGTTGAGAATGTTGAAGTGGCTTGAAATCGGAAAGGGTGTGTAGATTATGATTCTTCTGGTACTGTAGGGATTTTTCGGGAATGTTTGCCTCAAAGTTACCATATAGCGCTCCTTGTACCCAATTATCGATCCGTGAATTTCTATCTAAATCAGGGAAGTTTTCCATTTCAATACACAATTGTAGCGTTCCGGAATTCAAAACTCAAGCTAATCGAAATTAATCCTAGTCACATGCCTCTGGTTGTTTCGATTAGAAAATGGACACGATTCGACATTATAAATGGAGGAAAACTAGATCGTGCACTTGATTTGCAGCATTCAGGAGGCCTATAGCTATTTGTAAATGAAGGAAAATTACTCGGTGGCACACCTTGTTCAGCATATGCATCCGGAAGAAGCCTAACCCTATTGTTCCCCGTATGTCTTACCATGTTTCCATTTCTCATTCCATAACGTTCGTCATTGTAGGTAACTTTGCTTTGTCTTTTATTGGAATTTTTGCTTAGGAGTCCCTTTTGACTTCTTTTACTTGATCTTACTAGTTATGTTCTTCATGTCATTCCGGCAGAATGAATGAGATCATTTAGATTTATTATAGCAAAAAAGTGGCGGCATAATGAATGAGCTCTGTTTAGAATATGTTCATAGCAAAATATGGCTTGCTGCCTCCTCACTAATGGATGGCAAATTGGGCATGTTAGTATTGGCTTGTGAAGTCTAGGAGGTGTTATGGTGGAAAGTGGAGGTAGAATTGGGATATGCAGGGAATTTGGTAATTATATTGCTTGGAGAAGAAAAAATCTATAGGGACATAAAGGTGAACCTTACTATCAAGTATCAACATCGCGTCATCATCCACCAACTCTTACACGTAACTAAAAATGTTCCAATCCCTGCATATCATTATCATTATCAACAAGATCTGGTGGCTTGTTACAGGCTCTTGCATAACAAATCGAGAGACCGCTTGATGATGGTATCTAACCGGTTTATTTCATGGAGATGAGCATGATGCCGCTATATATAGATACAAGTTGTCAATGGCACGCAGTCTAGCGGTAAGACGTTGGCATGTTGGGGGGGGGGGGGGGAGGTCTCAGGATCGAGCCCCAACGGGGTGGCATTTGTCCACGGTCCTCGGGCCAGAGCCGGTGGGTGGCTTTAGTCCATGGGCTTTGGTGTTTTTTTAAAGAAAAAGAAAAAGTAGCTACTCGTTGCACCTATGAAGACTTTGAAGCCAGGTTTATTTTTGATCTCAAAGTGGAACTATTTTAGATACCCCTACATTCAGTCAACCACTCAATTACAACCTTGTTATTTATTGTTCTTATTTATCATTCTCTTACCTAAATGGCTTTTTCTATGGTGGGTTGTAAAAACTAACAATCATCTGGTGACTCTTGATGCAGAAAGACTCAATCCTGTGATTTAATGTTGCATAAAGAGGATGAAACTCTCAGCTGTGATCAGAAGTTTTCTGACATTTATAGGAAAAATCCTTGTGGAAAAATATCTTTTAATTCCACTAGCCCTTCAATAAGGAAGACCTAACTTTAGATCATCATCACCCTCATCAAGCCCTCAACTTTGGAATGGGGTCAGGTATGGAGCATGAGAGAACTCCACAATAGAGTTGACAAAGTTCTAGGACTTTCACTTGAAGTCAACCCTCTACGTTCTGCGTTGGTGCCAAATTCCTAATGAAGGTAATAAACCAAGATGACCGTAAAGACCTTACTTTAGATCATCATCACCCTCATCAAGCCCTCAACTTTGGAATGTGGTCAGGTATGGAGCATGAGAGAACTCCACAAAAGAGTTGACAAAGTTCTAGGACTTTCACTTGAAGTCAAGCCTCTACGTTCTGCGTTAGTGCCAAATTCCTAATGAAGGTAGCTAAACCAAGAGATGACCATAAAGCCTAGAAACTAGTTTCCAGGTAGGTAGGTCATGCAGCTTAACCTCATCTCCTCATGCAACCAAGGAGCTTTAGATAACAAATAAAATACAAGGAAAACCAAATCATTTCCACTTTCAATATCTATGTTGACTCAAAAAATCGGACCTGAGATCTGATTAAGTTTTCCAAAATGATATACATTTGTCAAGATCCGGATCTGTCACTTCTTATCCATTTTGATCAACCAAATAAGGCAATATTGTAAAGTCTTCAACGTGAAAGCTGTAGACTGCAGGAAAAATGAATCTTGGGCATATTTTTTGCCTGATCTGTTATGTACATGTTTCTCAAGATAATGAAGTTGTCTTGGCATTGAAGAGGTTGGCATCTCCATGGGATTACCAGATTGATGATGGTGGCGAGCCTTAAAGATGGAGGGGACAAGCCATTCAAGGTAGAGCCTTGCTTAGGTCAAACTTCCTCTAATGCCAAAGGTGCAATAAATGATACAGGGAAAGGATCCGTCCTGCAATTCAGACACGTATTTTACTGATGGAATTTTCAGTGGTATCAGTGCGTGATTGAAAGTTTAAAGGGAAGGTACATTTTTCTGTTAAGCTAATCAAACTTCATCTAAGCAGCTGTAAATTTTCCATAAAGGAAATAGTAGATTTTGCCTCATCCGATTACCCTTATCCGATTTTTGAAAGTTAAAGGGATCATGAACGTCAGCTGATTACCCTCATCTGATTTTTGCTCACAGATTTTGTATATGTGTTGGCTTTCATTTAGATGGACTTGGTATCCTTGATCCCACTGCTCTTATTCAGATTCCTCTTGCCTGCGTCTTTGTCCTTCAAGCTGAGTAAACTCAAGTCCACTCTGACCTCAAGCTTGTACAAGACGACCTTAAATTTCTTTAGATGCCAATACCTTTGATTTTCTAGGCTGACCAGAGATGTGAAGACCTAAAGCATTTCACTGAATCAAGTTTAGATCATTTGATGTTTTCAATATTCAAGAGTGAGACATGGATGGATCTTCGTGTTGAGGGATACTATGCTACGCAGTGTTCTAAATTTTGGTCTAGGCGGCCGCCGGCCGCACCGATTTTGGCCCAGCGGCGGTCCTAGACGCTGTCCGGCCCTAGGCGGGCTTAGGCGGACGTGAAAATTTCAAAAAAAAAAATTGAACTTTTACCTGGCCGTGCCTCCTCATGCCGCTGCCGTCGTCGGCTTCTGCTCTGCTGCAATGCAGTTGGAGTGCGGTTGGAGAGAGAGAGACGGCGGCTGGTCTCTCTCCCCCCCCCCCCCCCCCCCCCCCCCTCCTCCTCCTTTTATACCCAAAAATGACAAGAAAAAAAATGTGTGTGGATAGTATTCGAACCCAAGACCTATTCATTGTAGGTAACTTAACTCTTTACTCAGCCTAGCGGCCCTCCGGCGCACCGAGTCCGCATAGCGAAATTTAGAACATTGATGGTACGTGTTTAGTTATAAACTGAACTTTATAATACTATGCTGCAACTTTCTGTATGCAATGAATGAGCTGCCAGGGAGTGCTGTCTACGTGATTAAGTTTGAGGCAAACACGGACTCTTTCATTATATTCCTTGTCCCTTTGTGGTCTTCTCCTTCCTCTTCAATCTCTGTGACACGCATTTATTAAGGTGTGATGGAGGACTTGTACTGCTCTCCCACCCTTCCAGTACACCTGGCACTATTGGGTTAGAGGTCACACGAGCAGTGCATGATGGTTTTATCCGTAGAGGACCTCAAATTGTATGACCTGAGAAGAAGAGCAGACTAGTGTAATAATAGAACTAGCTCCCGTACAACGATCTGCGCCACTCTTTACTGTTCCATTGCAAGTTAGCTATTAAATATCCTTAACCATCTTCATTGGTCCTTTTGTTGTCGTAGGCCGAGCACTTCGTTGGGTAACTTGAATCTCTCTCTCTCTCTCTCTCTAGAATGACTTGTAACGATAATTTCCCTATTATTAGTTATCATAGTGGAACCCGTGGACCTTGATTTGTTGGCTGAAGATGCTAGTGATCTTTAGACTTGTTACAGATTTCTTGGTGAAAAATTGATATGTGCATATTTAGCCTCTACTAATACGGGTCTCTCCCACCATATTCCATATCCCTCAACAATGTCCATGGTGATATTAGACCAAACTTCAAAAAGGTGTGGTTGTTTGAGGCCTTCCATGGAAGGTGTTAAGCCTTCGGTGATGGCTTTGATATTCTTTTGCATCCCTTTCCAATATATGACTCTTCACAACCTTTAGTTTTACCCTACCAATATGTCCCCACCTTTACTCTGCTTGAACCTCAAGGTTCTATGGTTGGTTGGGATAACGAAAGGCTGATCCACCAGGTACTGGTGTCTAGTTCCTCTTCTTTGCAGCTATGTGGATGACCAACATTTCCTTTTTCTTAAGCTGAAGCTCAGTAGCCCTTCATATAAGCATTTGACTTAGGCTAGCCATTTGGGTTCTCTTCTTGCATCAAAAGTGCACCTATGCCTCCATTCAAAGGTTAGAGAAATCTGACATAATTAGAGCAGGTGCCTTCATGAGGAATCCTAGCAACTTGAATGCCCTCCTTACTCTCTGTGAACTTGCCAAATGACGCCTTCTGATAGATCTGCTAACTGGAGCTTGCAATAGTTTTGAACGATTTTCGATAGAAACCAGCTATAACTCCCAAGAAGTCTTTGGCTTAAGGTCTTGAATATGCACCAAGATGTGATAGTCAGCATCTTCTTTAGGTCTGCCTTAACCATCCATAAAGATAGTGTCTCCAATATATTCGACCGTTTGCTTCTTAAAGATGCATTTAGATCTTTTGGCACAATAACTGTCATGGTCTTTATGTCTTCTCAGGTTGGTCAAATGGCCCTTGTTCCTTGTTCAGTTTTAGTCCATAGTGTGATTGACAAGCAGTAGCAGAAACACCCGTACATAGGTTTTTACATATCATATTTGTGAGGCTTTAATATGGATCTATCTGTTAACATGAGGGATCGAGTAACTCTAGTGCCCATGGTCGGTTTAGATGACTGCTTATGGTTTAATTCTTATTGGTGATATTTTTAGCAAAGATATCTTGGTGGAAAAGGAAATATGAATATCCGTAGAGGGATCTCATGTCCTAAGACAACAGTTACATTTAGATGACCTTCGATTGCGCCCCCCCCCCCCCCCCCCCCCCCCCCCCCCCCCCCCCCCCCCCCCCCCCCCCCCCCCCCCCCCCCCCCCCCCCCCCCCCCCCCCCCCACCCCCCCCCCCCCCCCCCCCCCCCCCCCCCCCCGCCCCCCCCCCCCCCCGCGCGCTCCCCTTCCATATCCAATAAATGTCAAGTCACAAGTGACCATCCCTTGCCACTTATATTACTCTGTACCATGTTAAACGTGGTAGGCTCTGCGTAAAGAATTGATGAAACTTACAGTTATATGCCCAGCTCGTTCAAAAGACTAAGCATGATGGTGAGTACAAGTAATAGAAATAGCTTTAGAGAAGTTCTCGTTTCATATCATACCCACTAAAACACATGAAACGTGATAAATTTGCTACTACTATAAAAAATTAAGATGTTGAAAATTCCACAAATTTATTGTAGTTTGGAGATCTCTTTGTTCTTTTAACACATACATTTGTAAAAGTTTTAGAGGATTATGGTGACAAGTAATACAAATAGCTATAGAGAAGTTGAATATAAATGCCATTATGGGCCTCTTTGATTGCAAAAGGACCAAAGTCCTGATTATTTCTAAAATGTGTGGTTGAACAGTTGGTGATGCTGCTATGGTGCTACTTCTCAGTGGTACTCACTGACCCTGGCGGCGTTCCACCAAATTGGAGACCTGCCACCATGGATGAAGAGAATGGAGAAGCCATCCCACTGACCGGCTCAGAATTCACTAACCCCATATTAAGTATACAACAGTCTTCAAGTCTTGCCGACTCGGGGAATCCGAGGATTAGATACTGCAGGAAGTGTAACCACTTGAAGCCACCTCGCTGCCACCACTGCTCTGTTTGTAAGCTGATAGCCTGATACATTTAGTTGTTTTAGTTTCAAATGCTTCAGTTTGCCTGGTTTTGGTGTTGCCTTTCGTTTTATTTTCAAGAACTCATGTTGATTCAATATATTTTATGATTGTAGGTGGAAGATGTGTTCTGAAAATGGACCACCACTGTGTGTGGGTTGTAAACTGTGTGGGGGCTTTAAATTATAAATTCTTTTCTTTTTCTCGTAAGTTTATCCTGATCAGTTTACTTCTCTCTTTTTATCGAAATTAAGTATTCCGCATTCAATCTTGATGGCTACTGAATGTTGTTCGTCTTATGAGAGCGATTGCTTCAATTGTCTCGGGTAGTCTTTTGTGCTTGCAGAATTCGATTGGTTAGTCTTATGTAGCATATCAACTTTTGATGCTTGAAAGGAATCGTCAGTTTGCTGAAGTGATTATTTATTAATGTAGATTTTGTTATCCATTTTGTCAAGGGCCTAGTAACCACGACCCTAAGAATATTAGACTGAGCAGAATATTTGGAATTGCATCAATGAAGGCTTTCTCTCAAGTCCCAAGTATTTAAGCAAACTTCCTTTCGTTTCTGGCTCATCTTGTTTCCATGTTTGGGTCTTCTCCCTTTATATGTTGACCCTTATCAAACTTTGGTCTCCTAGGATTTATTGGAGGCCCATTACATACATTGAATTACATAAAAAAGACGTGCACAATCTGATTTAAAGGCAATCTTTTTCCTGTTATGGATGTAAGCTTTAAATTGATTTTTCTAGGTTCTAGTTTTATGATTACTTGGAGCCTCTTGAAACTTCATGCTTACCCACTTTATCCTCTCTTCCCAATTTTGGATGTTAGATTGACTTCAGGTGGAGTTATGTATTGCAGATATATATGTAAAATGCAGTAGTCATATACAGTACTATAAAAAAGGCACAAATTGCAGTTGAGAGATATAAAGCTTTGTCCTCTGCTGCGACCACAGCTACTACAACCACTATGACCATGACCATCAAGAAAGGTTGGTGGATGTCCACCACCATATCCTAGAGGTTGTAGTTGTGGTCCTTTTCCTTGAGAGGAGTGCAAAGGATGTAGTAGAATGTACTCCTTTAATACCCCTTGGAGGAGCAACGTCTAAAATGCCAACAAAAATGTTTTGAGGGAAGGATTGCAGCCTAATAGGAGAAATAAATTGAAATCATATTAATACATATATAGTTGTGCTGTCATTCTTATCACGAATATTTATATGTGATGTGAGCTTGTCAATATGTGTTGTCAACTTATTTTCTCAATGTATAAAAACAAGCTCACATCACATATAAATGTTTGTGGTAAGTATGTATATTCATATAATACATATATTTGTGTCCTCGTGTTTGGAGACTGAGTAGAAGTTCAGCATCCGTTAATTTGTCTGTGTCGAAGTTCAACATCAGTTAATTCGTCCATCAACCATAGCTTATTTCTGTGTACTTTTAGTGTATGAAAAAAATCTTGTTTAATCCATTTCTTGCCTTGATTTGAAGTATTAAGCTTGGTTTGTTAAGGGAATTTTGCTTCACATTGACATGTAGTGAGCAAGGGACTGAATTGTCTGATAATTCTCTTTGAAAGTTTCTGGGAAAGAAAATTTTGAATTGATTAATTATTGTCACTCTTGCCAATTGTAGGTTGCACCTAGAGTCTGAACTGGTTGATAAGCAGAGCACTTATATCATAGGGTTCATACCCTCATTATAGACCATACGGAGAGTTGTTTGTCTAGGTTTTGGTTCAGATTAACAGCTTCAATTGGAATTCTAAGCAACACATATAGCCTTATTGGTTACTGTTGTAGTGAGGTAGTGAATTGATCTGGGTCTCATATTGAGCCAAATATTAAAAGAAGAGCTTTGCATACATAAGTCTTCTACAATATGACAAACACAACCACGGCATCCACTTTCATGAGTAACAAAAAATTCACAAGATAAAGAGTATTATGCCCCTTTTAACTAATACTTAAAGGTTTTGTACTTATTTCCACTATAGAAACACAAACTCAAAACTCAAAACACAACCAAGGCATCCACTTTTATGAGTTACAAAAATATTCACAAGATAAAAGAGTATTATGCCCCTTTTTAACTAATACTTGAAGGTTTTTGTATGCTTACCCATTCTTGTACTTATTTTCTCTATAGAAACACAAACTCAAAACACAAAAATATTCATGGTAATGTAGATCCTCACTAAAGTTCTAGAGTTTGGTGTAGTGGCAGACTTCAATGGAGCAACCTAGGTTCGAATCCTCTAGCGTGCATTTTAAGCGGGTTTAGAAAAAAAATTATACCGCCGCGTGCAGGGTTCTTGGTATCAGATAGCGGCCCCATTATGCTTGTTGATCCTCATATTAGAAAGCGAATATATAATGTTATTCATATATATCGAGGGCTATGATCCCATGGAGGTATATGATGATAGAGCATTAATATTTATATAATAAGTATCCGTAAAAAATTATGATAATTGAGCAAAAAATGATAATTGTTTCAACAAAGGAGAAAGGAAGATAGAATGTAAGTGCTCAATGTTGTTAAAAGTGCCGCCCAGGTGCGCCTAGGTTCCCAAAAGACGAGAGGTGATGTTTCACCGCCTAATCCAAAGGCAAGCGAAGTATTTCTAGGCGACACGCCGACACCTAGGTGAGATTAGACGAATGAGTAATTAGGTGAGCCTAGGAGAGCCTAGGCACACGCCTAGATGTGTTGGATGTTTTATGCAGCTTTTTGAGCTTTGTTTGTGTTTTTTTACAAGTTTTATGGACTTGGTTTGTTTTATTGATTTTTAAAACTGCATGCTTAAGTTTGAATGCCAAAATAATATTCTTAAGTTTTAACACTATTAAGTTACCATCTAATATACATAAATCAAAAATAAAAATAAAATAAAGAAGAGAATATTGTGCGACGATGACAAATAAGAGATGAGCGACATTTGGACGGTTTTTTCTTTTTCTTCAACATCAAAACTACCTCTTAAAAATCGCCATCTTCTTCAAGACTGACATTACCTCTACTGAGGCTTTTGGATGAGGAAGAAGAGATGGAGGGTGTTTAGACATAATAGGAAAATGAACAAAGTCTATCAATCAATTAGAACGAAGAACTCATTTTCGATGACGACATTGATGATAATGTTCATGATGATCTCTTAGACTTAGAAGATGAAGATGAATGAAGTATGATTGAGTAGAACGAAGGATTCGTTGAGTCATTTAGGAATGTGAAACATTCACTTATTGTTTTTAAACTTAGTGTTGTGTTTCATAGACTATTTTGTGCTTGTTGTTTTTCATTGGTAATTTAGTATTGTTTTTGTTCTTTTTTTAGTTTATTGTCTAAGAACTCGAGTTTGATGAGTTTTTAGGGGTATAAGAAAGATTTGGATAACCTAACCTAAGTTATAAAAGTGACAAAAAGAGGATAACCTAACATGAGAGGAAATTTGATAAGTTGTCATTCTTTGCCGGAAGTGATGAGACGAGGTAGCTCGCCTAGGAGTGCCTAGAGCTTTTTATAACACTGAGTGCTGCAATTGTTTCCAACTCGACAAAGAGGAAAATATTGCTTCTTTTGTTCTCTTTTGCGAGAAATGCTTTTGCAATTATATTTCTTTTGTATGGATTTTAATGGAAGGTCAATCGATATATGCGATATAAGTGTTAAAAAGGATTTATAGACAATTAATAGGCCAAATAATATCTAGCTTAAATTGATTACCATGTGGCCGATTAATCAAACTTTCAAATGGACATGTAATTGCGATTGATCGGCTATGGTTCGTGTGCATAATGAAAATTGTCTACTATAACATTGCTTGATATGCCTAGTATACCTTATATATTGGTTGGTACATGGGCATGTATGGTTCAATTACCGGATTTCCCACACCGGTTAGGCAACAGTTTCCCTTAGAAACTTTATACTGGCCAATATACCAGACATATCAGGATATCCTCAATAGTGGCCGCGTGAATTCTGTGTCCAAAATGGACTTTCAACCTGTGGGGACGTGTTAGAATAAATATATAACCCTCAACGTTAAAGTTCTAGAGTTTTGTGCAGTAGCAGGGGCTTTAATAATAAGTATATTCATATCACAAAACACATTTATAGTTGTGTCCTCATATCTGGAGTCCAGAGTCTTGCCATATTGCTCGTATCAGCATCAGCATTATCTTCGTGGCAAAGCGTGACATTTATCATAGCTTGTATCAGCATCAGCATCATGTTCGCAGCAAAGCGCGACATTTATCATAGCTTATTTTGGTGTACAGCAAGTCTTGTTTGATCCTGTTCTTACCTTAAATTGAAGTCTTAATCTTGGTTTGTTGAGAGAATTTGTTTCACATTTGACACACAGCGAGCAAAGGACTGAAGTCACTTATAGAAGTCCTATTTGTCTTGAAATTTTCTGGGGAGAAACTTTTGAATTGATTATTATCCAAGAAGGATGGGCCTATGTAGATGCTGTAACTTTCCAATATACCATGAAATGGGATTTTGACTTGATGACCTGTATCACTGGTATTACTAATCAACATTCATGTTCAGTTATGTACGGAACACTAATTTTTATTTATTCAATATCTTTGAGTCATCAGCATAGTAGACTTATGATAGATGGAAGCTTGATGGTCCCAGGCAGAATAAAAAAAAGGTTTGGTTTGGTGGTTGGGACCTACTTAGGACTCATCAAAGCATCTGGAGTTATCCCATTAGGTAACCATGTTATCAACTGAGTTATCATGTACTTTAAGGAAGTAGAAAACACCTGATCATGCAGTTTATGCTAAGCCATGAGTAGAGATGAGAATTTACCAAGTGGGACTTGTACTAAATGGACTTTGCTCAAATAAATGGAACCATGTTGTGAGAGAATTCATCAAATGGGAGTTGGAATATATGTAACTCAGTTTCCTATTTTCAGTTTGGCAAATGTGCATAATTGGTCAAACTACACGCAGTGTTCTAAAAATCGGCCTAGGCGGCGCCTAGGCGGCGCCTAGCGCTAGGCGGCCGCCGGCCGCACCGAAAAGGCCCTAGGCGGCCTTAGTCGGACCTAGGCGGTCCTAGTCGGCCCTAGTCGGCCCTAGGGTTAGGGTTAGGGTTAATTTTTTTTTGAAATTTTGAAAAAAAAAATCAAAAAAAAAAAAAAAAAAAAATTCATATGTCAAAATTAAATACTAACCCCCCGCCGCCGCCGCCGTCGCCGCCGCGCCGCCGCCGCCGCCGCCGCCGTCGCCGCCGCCGCCGCCCGTCGCCGCCGCCGCCCGCCGCCGCCGCCGCCGCCGCCCGCCGTCGCCGTCGCCGCCGCCGTCGTCGTCGCCGCCGTCGTCGCCTGCTGCTATTGCTGCTGTTGTTTGTGCTGCTGCTGCTGTAGTAGTAGGGGAGGAGGAGGGAGGAGGGAAGAGGGGAGCGGAGGGGAGGAGGAGAGGGGGGAGCGGAGAGGGGAGGAGGAGAGAGAGGAGCGGAGGGGAGGAGAGAGGGGAGAGGGGAGGGAGCGGAGGGGAGGAGGAGAGGAGTCTGTGGACTGCACTCTCTCTCCTCTCCTCCCCATTTATAAGTGTGTGTGTGTGTTTTTTTTTTTCTATGTAAAAAAAAAAAATTTTGAAACAACACACATAGGATTTGAACCCACAACCTTATGTAAAGGTTTAAACATAGCTACACTAGCCATAAAAGCCCAATAACTTTTATGTCTATAAGTAACATACATATTATTTATATATATACTCATGAACAAAAAGTTAAAAAATCGGCCGTCTAGGCGGCGCCTAGGCGCCGTCTAGGCGCCCTAGGCGCTAGGCGGGCACTCGGCGCACCGATTCCGCCTAGCGAAATCTACAACATTGACTACACGGCACATGTGGTAGTAGGATAACTACATCATGCATGTATAGTGGAATCCCTATTTGAAGTGCATCTTGAGCGTTGATTGAGAAGAACACAGCAGATTCAAAGTCGCTTTTAAAATTATCGCCTAAACAATGGGATGACTTGTGAAACTGTGAGCATTGACATGTAGATTAAATATTTCTATGGTATTTTCACTGCCCAAGATATAATTCCTGGAAATGTTTTGAGTTCAGCCTATTCTGCAAGAGATCTTCTCTTAGTTCTTCAAGAGTTCGGGAACTGCTATTCACAAGTCATTTAAATTACCAATTTTACATTTGGCTTTACCTGCATATACTCTGAATACTTGAGCTTGGCCTTTTGGCACTCTACTGTATGACATAACTCTTGACATTGTTAAATCCCCTTATGTTCTGGTGCAGTTCTATACATTTCTTGAGACAGCTCTTGTTACCCTGTCATTGTTATCCAATTTTATTGCTTTCTTCAATGACGGAGAGATTCCTGGGACGCCTGGAACACTTGCAACCACTTTTCTCACTTTTGGTTAGTACATAACCTTTCGGAACAACTTTTTTTTTTTGGTTTGAGAGACCATTCTAAATAATTTGATTCCCGGCAATCAGATTGAATTATAACCCTACTGTCTTTGTTCTAGTGTTGAACCTGGCATTTGTGCTAAGTGTTTTAGGGTTTTCTATCATGCATATCTCATTGGTGTTGGGCAATACGACGACTATTGAGGCAAGTTCTTGGCAATTTCTTTCCCTGTTTATTACATCTTATCTTTGGGTTTCAGTTTCAACAATTCTTTTGTAACCAGGCATATGAAAAGAAAACCACACCTAAGTGGAGATATGATCTTGGAAGAAGGAAGAACTTTGAACAGGTTAGTAGACTGATTATTTTCTAATTAGTAGTTGAATAATGTCATTCAGCTTGGAACTTCACATTGATTCAATCCTCTAACAATTGCTTGGTCATTCATTGTTTTCTACGCTTAGTTGACAGTCATATAGGGAGATACGTACATGCTTATATTCTGTTCTTCCAACAAGTGCGGCTACAACTCTAATGTTAATACCCATGGTTTCTTTTCCTCAATACCTGCCAGGTATTTGGAACTGACAAGAGGTACTGGTTCATCCCATCGTACACAGAGGAGGATATGAGAAAGTTGCCAGCTCTTCAGGGCCTCGAGTACCCATCGAAGCCCGATTTGGACGCACAAGAGTTCTAATGGACAGGTTTCAACAGGTGTCCGAAGGTGGCTTTCTTTCAGCTTGATCCTTTCATGCGGGGTGGAAGAATCTAGACATGGTTGCAACATATGATGAAGTACAGAACATTGGATGGTGTGTGGAAATTAGAAAGAATTTCTCCAAGTGTGTGTATCCAGGTGCAGGTCATTTGTTGTACTTGATCTATGCCACTGTTGTATAGAGGAGACATGCTACGCTGCTCACAGTTGGTCGGCAATGTCTTTTGGTGTATTGTGATTTTTCTTTGTTGTTGACATTGTTAAGTGGAGTATAAGGAGCACAAGGTGGTTAAATGTTTAACTTAGTTAAAGATGGGACAAACTGATTAAATTATGTAATTTATTGCATCATTTGGTCTGCTTGTCCGTGTTCTTTATTTTTCTTTCAGTTGCAACAGTAGTCAAGTCACTGATGACAGAAGACACTCCTGTAGTATTGTGAGAAACCTTGGGGGTGCCGATTTCTTGGATCAATGTGCAGAGAGTTTATGCAGTATAAAACACTGTTCGTTATTTTTCTGATAAAATACTATGTCACCTTTTCTAATCAAAGGAATGCTTTCAATTTATGGCCTCTCTCACTTTGTTTCTTGTCCTTAACTCTTGTCTATTTCGTCCTTATTTAAAACAACACAGTCGACACCTATAACTTACGCCATCACTACTCTTGCTCTTACTACTTCTGGTCGAGCCTACACATCTATCCCTCAATTCAAAGTCGTAGACAACACATTCCTACTTTTGATTGAAACCGTTTGCCGTTCTTGATTGAAAGACCAAAGAGTTAATTTGAAGTAGTAGAGGACACATAATGGAAACTAGTGATTATTGCTCCTGCTGGTCTACGATAACGCATCGAAATGTATAGACATGATTAGGTATCGTTCAATGACAGAGTAGTCGAGATGAAATAAGCACAAAGAATAGGAAAGGAAATATAAATGAAATGAAATGTAAGTGTATACATTTAAGTGCAAATTAATCAAAAGCAAACTATATATATATATATATATATATATATATATATATATATATATATATAGCAAGAGCATTATTTTTTTATTTAGTAATTAAATGGTGGGAGTGGAGGTGTGGCTCCTTATGCTTAAGTAATCTAATCTACATAGAAGATTGACTAAGCCAATGGAGCTCCTTGGGGCGCCCGCGATTCGAAATGGGACGGCGGCGGCGGAAGGCGAGGCTGGCATGTGACGAAAGTATTATCTGGAGAAGTTGTGCAAATGACAGGGAAGTCGATGTCCGGATAGCCGGTTGCGACTGGTGCATCGGCGGCGAAGGGACGGGCAGCGTAGCCGACGGTGGCGGACGCGACCAAGAGGAGGACCATGGTAGCCGCAAGACGAGCCATTTTGATTTAGCGTTGAGGAATTTGTAAGAATTTAAACCTTTTCTTGGCATATCATCAACTTGTGCACACATATATATATATATATATATATATATATATATATATATATATATAGTGTCGAGGAGTTTAATAGGGGTTAATATCGACCAATTTCTAAGTCCACAGCGTAACCGACCGGCAATGTTAAAATATAACCGGTGGTGTTTTTGTTTCCAATCTTTAACGGATGATAAAGTGTAACATAAAAGGTCTTACGTTTCAGTTCTGCACGAAAATTCATTTGTTTATGAGCTGCATTTTACGCGGTTTTGTTTATTTTGCGTGGACTGTTATTTTAGCTTATTTATTTACTTTTAGGGTGCTTGCGCAAGGTGGAAAAGATATTGAAAAGAAATTAATTTCATAGAATTATTTTTCTAGAAATTTTTTTTATGAAATTTTAAAAAAATTTCATGAAAAACTTAATTTAAGCGTTTGATTGTCATTATTTTCCGCGGTAAATAATTATTTTCCATGAAAAATGGACAAGTTTCATTTTTCACCATTTTAGAAGAAAATATGAAAAATGATAGTTTTTGGAAAATAATTTCATGAAAAATATAAGCTATCAAACACTACAGTTTGTGGAAAATTTGTGATGAAAATATTTTCCATGAAAATTTGTGATGGAAAAGTCCTCATGGAAACATGAGACTTGAGTAGGGATTAACTATTCTACTTGCCGAACTCATTGTGTACTTTCCATACACGGTATGCCAACATTTAGATTACGTTGAGATGTGTACATGCACACATTTTTCTGTGATATAACGGTTGGCATAGAAGGTGCACAGTGAATCCGGCACATAGAATAATTAATTCTCGAGTGTGGATGACCATTATTCGATTCTAGACTGAAAATCGAATCGAACCGAATCAAATAGGAGATTTTGTTCGGTTTGAAAAAAAATCAATTCGACTCCAATTTTGAAAATGCTAAATTTTTCGGTTTCGACCAAAATCTAAAATCAAATAAGACTTATACAAGTATATAATTATCCTCAATTTTATACATATTTTATGATTTAAATGTGTATGTTTTAAAAATAATAATTCTATATATGTGTTTTACGGTCCAACTTTGATCATTTACATTCTAGTCCAATTTTGATCCCAGCTAATTTGAAATACAGCAAAACTAATGTATAAAAATTTATATTTTTTGTAATATAATTGAACCACAATTACAACTTTGGGTCTTGCCTATTAAATATTCAAAATAATTCAACCGAATAAATCTAATCAATTATCGGTTTGATCTCACTTATGGTTAATTTTGGTTCGATTTTAGTTTTGTCTTTCTAGAAGTTCAGTTTATTTAATTTTGTCTATTTCGTTTCGGTTAAAACCGAATAAACTAAACTCTCACCCCTACTTGGTGAGAACCTAAGAAGCCACGGACACTACTATATTTATTGAATGTTCATGTTGTGTCATGTCGGACACATGTATCAGATATGTACCTACAGTACACTGAGAGTCTAAGGCACATTAAAATATATGTAAAATTTATCTCGCAGACCGAATTTAAAATACGTGGTAATATGTGTATGTGCAACATTGTAAATAGGAGATATAAAAATAGTGCATTTAAGTGTAAAACATAAACAATAACATTCTCGCTAACTGAACCCAAATTGACATTTACTTTTCAACGAATTTGTCAAATTAAAGATGTACCCTTTCATTACCACGACCATACTAAATAATCTATAACATGAAAATTCCGAAACAATAATGAACATGGAAAGTTTGGTCTAATAAAAGTCTAATTACGTAGTAGTGGATATGTTCTACGAATTTCAGTAATATATGAACCAGAAATAATGAAAGGAATTATTTAGCTATTGCGATAGAATGGCAATCAAGAATGACATAAAACAGTGTGGCAATCCATCCATCCATCTTTTCTTTTATTAAAGTTTTATACAAAAGTTGTTATACTTTTTGTATCGGAACAACTGCTCACCAGTATATTTTTTAATGTACTGACCCACGTCTTTACGGGTGCCGAAAATCAATTAGACATTCAAAGACACTAAAAGCTCTTCCAACTCACGTGAAGCTCTTTCGGCATTTTTAAGCTTTCACTTCAATTTAGAAATTTCCGTTGAAGATCTTATTTGCTTTATTTTAGGTAAATTATAAGGGCACAACACATTTTACTCAGGGCTGTCCAAGTGTTAGTTTTTTATTATTTACAAGTTTGCCACTGAAAAAATTACTCAGGGCTATCCAAGTGGTAGGTATAAAAGATAATGATGACTGCCAGGAATTGTGGCAGTCCTGAAAGTAATTAGGACTGCCACAATTCCTGGCAGTCCTAAAAGTAATGAGGACTGCCAGAAATTGTGGCAGTCCTAAAAGAGACATGCTCTACAACAGGACTGCCACAATTTCTGGCAGTCTTAAACATATTGAGGACTGCCAGAAATTGAGGCAGTCCTGAAAGATACTTGCTGTACAGCAAGTTCCTTTCAGGACTGCCACAATTTCTGGGCAGTCCTAAAGTCGACATTCCCGAATGAAAAAAAATATATTAGGGTTTATTTCAATCTTGATAATAGAGTGAAATATGCATTTTAGGATTTATTTTCATGCATTCTTTGTGAGGAAAGAAGTATTTAACCTTTATTTTCAAACATTTTAGGGTTTATTTAATTTTTTGGGTGCCATCGAAATTGGGAAAGAGAAGGAAACTAGGGTTTTGATGGAGATGACGATGATGGAAACGGTGGAGAAGAAGAAGATGATGATGAGAAAAAAATTAGGGTTTTGATGAAGATGTGAGAATGAAAATGGTGGAGAAGAAGAAGATGGATAGAAGAAGAAGAAAGATAGGGTTTGTGAAGAGAGAGAGTGGAGAAGAAGAAAATGGACAGTCCCTGAATAGAAAATTTGGACAGCCCGAGTAAAAGTTCCTCAAAGCCTGGCTAGCCCTAATCCTGGCTAGCCCCGAGTAAAAAAGGCTGTGCCCTTATAAATAGCCTTATTTTAATAAAGATATGTGATGTATGGAACAATCTTATTTTCATTTTCAAAGTTGTAACCAAAGCTTTGACATATTTTCACTCAACTTTTTGACGGCCCATATTTATGCTGTAAAAATTAAAAATTTATTTCTTGTATCGCGTTGTGGTTCAATTTTTCTATTTATCCGCTGCAAAATTCAACAAAATGTGTGCAAACACATTTTGTACAAGCATAATTTAGACTTGTTACTTATCGATTCAATGGAATCGAAACGTGACAGGATCACCCACCAAGGGGAGTTAGCTAACCAATATAGGTAGCTCTTTCATTTTTTGTGTTCTTCATTAGGTAAACGTACAAATAATTAGTCTTTGGTTGTTAATTATATTATGATATTTGGCCATGACTCTCATGGTTGTTAATTGTATTATAATATTTGGTCATGGCCTAATATTAGCCCATACTACACTTATAATTTGTTAATTAATTTATCAACCATCTGTTCCAGCTAGGGGTGGCGATGGGTAGGGTAGGGTAGGGTAAGGACAGGAAGAAGGCAGGACAGGGTAGGGTATTGACATTTTTTTGATACCCTAAGGGAGTCATGAGGGTAGGGTAGAATAACCCTCTTCCAAAGAATCAATACCCATTACCCGTCCTTGCCCTTTACCTTCACAGGGTAGCTGAGGGTCGGGGTAGGGAGGGTAAAAGTATTACCCTTTCCATTTCAGTTTTTTAACTTTGAAAATCATTGTTTTGCTAGTAAACACCTTGATATTTAAGATTTTTACAACATTCAAAAATCATAACAACTTAATAAGAAATAACAGGGGGGATATTTTTTTTACTAAAGGCGATGAACCCAGTTATATAGTGGAACCTGAACTGTTTACATACCCAAGAAGGGGACTAGACCTGACTCCTTAGGATCAAGCACCATGTAGTTCTCCTAATCCTAAGTACTAACTAATTACAAAAAAAATACAAGTATGTAGTAGTAATACTATGGCAGTGGGAGTGTGGGTAATCAGGTTTGGGAGATGGGTAGGGTCGAAGGTTTTAGAGGGTTAAGGGTAGTGGGTAGGGTAGTGATTCAGGGTAGGATAGGACTGGTACCCGGGTAAGTGCACTAGGGTAACAAGATAAAACCCTTACCCTACCTTAATTCCAAGAGGGTAAGGGTAGGGCTTGCCCTCCTAGGGTATAGGGTACCCGTGGGCACCTGAGGGTGCAGGGTACCCGGCTCGGATAGAGAACACCAGGGCAAAATCGCCAGCCCTACTTCCAGCCCACCCATAAGTGAGCATTAGCACTTAACAACCACTCCACAAACCATTTACAATTTATTGACTTGTAATTTTATTTTGAGTACTTGTAAATAGATGGATTTTTTGCCTATAAAATATCAAAGCCGACCCGGTTAACATTCATATACTCCTAACTGCTTATTTTGTCAAGTTGATACCAACATTTTAATACTCTCGACTATCATTTTTATTACATGGTAAATAGATGGATTTTTTTTTTTAATCTCAATTGTTTCTTTTCCTATTGAATGTCCTTCATGGTCAGAACGGTCACATACTTTAATGGGATGCCACGTTGTTGTCACACACTTTAAGTGAGATCAGAATAATTATTGTTTCAGTCTCGGAGAAAAAAAAATTGTGATGAGTTATACCATCAAGAGTTCATGGTGTTTCAAAGGCAAATTATTTTATTTTTAGTATTATTGTTATTATTAACAATATCCAAATGGTTATATGAACTGTTGTGGGGTGGAGGTGAAGAAAGGAAAGAGAAGAAGCATTTAACAGCCTGAGCTTTTAGTCCCACATCGGCAGGGACGAGGGAGGGGGAATTGTAGGTGGGTTATAAAATGGAGGAAAGGTGCTACATCGATCCTTACTTACCTGGACGGGGTCTGTGGGTGAACAAGAAGGCTCAGGCCTAGGCCTGTGGCCCTCATTGCACTCTTGAGGGTGCGCTGGCTTACACATCTCCCCAAGTGGGAGAGTGGACGTCATTATTTGTTGCTTTGGGGGT
Source organism: Iris pallida (assembly GCA_029216955.1). NCBI lineage: Eukaryota > Viridiplantae > Streptophyta > Magnoliopsida > Asparagales > Iridaceae > Iris > Iris pallida. Next base: position 20,911 of record JANAVB010035700.1, on the reverse strand, counting down.
ACGCGTTCGCTGTGCCCCTGCCAATTTTTTATAGAAAATTTTCAGTTGAAGTATAATACTTTTATAAAATTAAATGACATATTACGACGTTTCTACTAATTATATATGTAGAGCATAAGAACGCCAGGCGTGCGTTTTTTTCTGTATTTTTTGTTGCGTTTTACAGTGATAAGAATATATAGAATAGGGTTGTATAGACTACTTTATACGTTCGTACCTAAATACAAAGAACGTTGTCTACCCTACCATAATTAAACACTGTATAACATTGTTAAATTATACCATGTATAAATGTAAAATTTGGTATCTGTATTTTACAATAATAAATGTAATAAATGAGCGTTTTATGTATCTGTATTTAATAAAAGAGAACAAAAATAGAACGTTTTTTTTTGTTACGACCCTATTCTACATTTATTACTGTATAACGTAACAAAAAATACAGATACCAAATTTTATATAATAAAAAAACGAAAACGTCCTTAGCAAGGACGTTTTTTACATTATATATATATATATATATATATATATATATATATATATTACTTTTGGTTAACTGCTGTTAGAAAATTTATATTTAATCCAAATTTTAAGAAAAACGTCCTTAGGACGTTGTTGTGCTCTACATATAATTAGTAGAAACCTTGTGCTCTGTATATAATTTTATAAAATTATTATCCTTCCATTGAAAATTTTCCATTTTTTATTATTCAATTTTTTTAATAATAAAACAGTTGCAGCTCATTTATATATATTTTTATATGAAAGGAAATCCGTCTGCTTCCCCCATTTTGCAGGAGTGTATTACCCTGAACTTAAATATTGAATATTGCAGATTGTGCTAAAGTGCTAAAAAAAAAAAAAAAACATCGGGACACTTTATGATGAACCAAAAAAATATAGATTTTGGGGCTAATGGAAAATGCACAAACTTGGAGTTGGATAATGAAAATAATAGAAAATTGCACCTCCATGATCCAATTCATTTCTATCTAGTGTGGAGCTCTTTTCTGTGTATGATGTGAAAGGAAATAAACACGAAAAAAAAATTGACTTTTAAGAAAAAGAAAAATATGGAGGCCCACGCATTTCATGGATTAATTTTTCATCTTCAATTATTTTCTTTTTTTTTCTATTTTTTTTGGCATTTTCAAACACCAAATTTTTTTTTAATAAAAAATTATACTTTTTTTTAAAGAAAATCAAACATTTTTTTTTCTTTCCGCACACCAAAGGAGGTCTAAAGGTGCATACGCGCAAGAGGGCACAGAAATCAGTTGGATCCAAGTTGGATCAGTGCCGGTGGGAACCTGCGCATCTACGACGGGAAAGGAAAACGTGAGACTTAAACATTGTTAAAATATATTTTTTTAACGTTATTGTAGAAGTTATAATGTTTTAATAATATTTTTTCAAAGTTGTAGGAATTTTTTAAAAAAAATCACTCTCTCTCTCTCTCTCTCTAACTCTTCCGTCCATCTAAGGAATCACTTTTCCTCTAACTTTCTAACTAATTAAGTTTTAATGGGTATTTTTAACGTTATTATAGGAGTTAAAATAGTAACATTCTAACTAATTAAGGAAAAGTTGGAGGAAAAGTGGTCCCCCCCCCCATCCATCTAAGGAATCACTTTTCCTCCAACTTTACTGCAATTATTGCAATTATTTTAACTAAAATATCCATGTTCATAAATATTATTTACCATTTTTTATCCATAATACCTTTTAAACAAAAATATTCATGAGCAATGATAAGTTTTCTCATTAGCACAAGAAAATTATTGAAAAATTGATTTGATTTTGTTTCTTTTCCTTACAAACACCAAACATTATAATGAAAACTAGTCTTTCCAAACACCGAAAATAAAAATTTATGAAAATTATAATTTTTGAAAGAAAAAAGAAATAACAAAAAAATTAATTTTCTTTCCTTTTATTTTCGCGAACCAAACGAAGCCATATGTATTTGACAGGTGTTCCTATCACAACTGATTTTTATGCCATTTGCTCGCATGCACCTTTAGACCTCCTTGGGTGTGCGGAAGGAAATTTTTTTTGTTTTTTCTAAAATATAATTTTTATTAAAAAATTCGGTGTGAAAATGCCCAAAAAAAATTAAATAATTGAAGATGAAAAAAAAAAATAGATTTTGGGTCTCAAATAAGTTTTAAATTTTGTGTTTGGGTTTCTATATTTATACATAATTACTATCCTAAACACTAATTATGTTATAACATGGAGACCAAAACACAACTTTCAGAACTTATTTGAGACTCAAAGTCAAAAATTAATCCATGAAATGGGTGGGCCTCCATATTTTTCTTTTTCTTAAAAATCAATTTTTTTTTTTCATGTTTATTTCCTTTCCACATCCATATACGCAGAAAAGAGCTCCACACTTAATAGAAAATGAGATAATGGTGATGCAATTTTCTATTATTCTATTTATCCAACTCCAAGTGGTATTCCATTAGCCCCGAAATCTATATCTTTTGTTTATTTTATTCCTTTCATATAAAAAAAATATATATAAAGGCAAATTATAAGGGTACATAACATTTTGATCGGGACTAGCCAACTGTTAGTTTTCCATTAATTACAAGTTTGCCACTGAAAAAATTATTCAGGACTATTCAAGTGGTAGGTATAAAAGATAACTCCTATAATTTTTGTCTTCTTCCTCACTCTCCATTCTCTCTCCCCCTTTTTCTCCAAACCTTAGTTCTGGTCCCAACTTTTTTCTCAACCCCACATTTCTCCAAACCCTAGAAGATTCTCCAAGGAAGATTCTTAGTATATTCGGTATGATTACGTCAGCTAAACGACAAATTTTCTTAAATAATTTGTTCTTTTGAAATAATCTTATATTTTGTCCCAATGTAGAAATTATGGAAGAAAGTGGATCATCACGACTATCAATCGAGGAACCCGGATCTTCCGAAGAACACGACAAAAGATCCAAAGAACTCTCGATAAATTTTTGACCGACAAAATACGTAGTCGACACATAGAGTTCTTCCGAAGACTTGGACACTAGGACTACCACATATTGTGGCAGTGCCGAAACAAAAAGTCCGTAAAGGTGGACTGCCACAAAACATGGCAGTCAAAGAAGTAACTAGGACTGCCAGATTCCCAGTCTATGTGTAGAAATATTGTACAACAGAACTGCCAGACTTTCTGACAGTCCATAAAACACGAAGGACTGCCATATTACGCGGTAGTCTATGTGTAGAACTAGTGTAAAATAGGACTGCCACAAAATATGGCAGTCCAAGAAATAACTAGGACTGCCAGATTACACGGCAGTCTATTTGTAGAAATACTGTACAACAGGACTGCCAGACTTTTTGGCAGTCCATAAAACACGAAGGACTGCCAGATTACGCGGCAGTCTATGTGTAGAACTAGTGTAAAATAAGACTGCCAAACTTTCTGGCAGTCTATAAAACACGAAGGACTGCCAAACTGTGTGGCAGTCCTGAAGGAATGCCAATTTTTCTTGACAGTCCTGAAGTTGTTCATATTGTATTTTTTTTGTAATTGTGATTGGCAATATTTTTTGAAATTTAATGTAGGGCATACCACCTCCTATTTCCATTGACTTAATATATTCTCAACTGATGTCGTCTTTGAATCTTATGAAGAAGCATTAGAATGGTGCAGACAAGTTGGAAGGCAAGCAAACACAGTCCTTGTCATTTCAAGGTCATTACGAGACCCGTCGTGTCGTAAAACTGCTGATCTTGGATGTGGAAGAGGTGGGACATTTAGGCTTCATCGCATGAAAGAAGAATGTGCCCAAAAAAAGTCCTGGAGAAGGCGGTAGAGTCCAGAAAGTGTGGTTGTCCTTTCAAGACAGTGCTTATCTTAAGACATGATGGAAAGTAGACAGTTGATGTCAGAAATGGGATGCACAATCATACGCTGGCAGAGACACTTACTGGTCATCCTATGCCGGAAGGTTGAACGAAGAGAAGAAGAAGTTAGTTGAAGAATTGTCCAGCTCCGGAGTTGGCCCGAAACAAATTTATTCCGCGGTCCGCTAGAAGAATGAAAAGAACAAGTCTACGATGAGGACAATTTACAATGCACTCTCGAGATCGAGGACAAATACCCTAAGAGGAAGAATGACGATACAACAAGTTTTGAAGTTACTTGACGACAATCACTCTGTGGAGTACCATAGAAGACATCCGTCGTCTAATAAAATTACTTCTATGTTTTGGGCGCATCCGAATTGTACGCATTTGACACGGTCCTTTACCGATGTCTTGGTGGCTGATTGCACGTACAAGACTAACAAATTCAAGATGCCACTTTTCCACATTGTCGGCTTCATGTCAACGGGTAAATCATTTCCAGTTGTATTTTGTTTCTTGAAGAATGAAACCGTAGATGACTATACATGGGTATTGAACAAATTGAAGACACTTTACACTGGCACAAAGAGCCGTCTGTTTTTGTCACCGATCGAGAATATGCATTGGTGAATGCTATAGATATTGTATTTCCTCATGCTCGTAGACTACTATGCACATGGCATATTAATCGAAATATTCAAGCACAATGCAAGAGCATGTTTGAAAAAGTAGACGGCAAACTTGATATGGACCGCTTCACAGAATTCTACAACGATTGGACCCTTGTGTGGCGAACAAGTACTGTAGACGCTTTTGACAAAGCAGGTTGGAGTTCAAAGAGAAGTAGAAAAGTAGCAACAAGCCATGTATATCTTATATCAAAGATGCATGGGTTGATCAACATAAAGAAGATTTTGTCTTAGCATGGACGAATAAGATGAAGCATTACGGCACGACCACTACCAACCGTGCCGAAGGTTCACACTCAATACTGAAGAAATATCTACGTTCATCGGTCGGTAGTTTTGTGTCAGTTTGGCAGTCGATAGGGCACGACCACTACCAACCGTGCCGAAGGTTCACACTCACACTCAACACTGAAGAAATTCGAGAGGGCGCCGATGAGAATCGGCCCAATGGCGCTGGCGATCTTGGGCAACTCGAAGATGATCCCTGACTCTTCTGATCACTTCAACTGTCTGGACAATCATTTCTGGACCGAGCATCTGCCTCTCTCCGACATCGTTCCAGGCTAGCGGGGATCTGCACTTCCTACCATACAGTGCCTCGAACGGTGCCATCTGGATACTTGCCTGGAAACTGTTGTTGTACGAGAACTCCACCAGGTGCAGGTGATCTTCCCACGAACCACCGAAGTCAAGTGTATAGGACCGCAACATATCTTCAAGAGTCTAGATCGTGCGTTCTGACTGACCATCTGTCTGCAGATGATATGCTGAACTGAACTGGAGGCGAGTTCCCAAACTCTCCTACAAGCTACGCCAAAAGTGAGACGTGAATCTTGAATCTCGGTCCGAGGTGATACTGACTGGCACTCCGTGCAACCTGACAATCTGCCTGAGGTACATCTCTGCTAACTGAGCTGTCAACTGACCAACTCTGAATGGGAGGAAGTGAGCTACCTTCGTGAGCCTGTCAACTATAACCCAAATAGCATCTCGACCTGCTGGGGACCTAGGCAATTCGGTCACAAAATCCATGGTCATATGTTCCCACTTCCATTCTGGAATCGACAAAGGCTGAAGAAGTCCAGCGGGCCTCTGATGTTCAGCCTTAACTTGTTGGCAGACCAAACAACGAGAGACAAACCGGGCTATCGCCCTCTTCATGCCATTCCACCAAAAGTGCTGACGGATATCTCGGTACATCTTCGTGCCACCGGGATGAATCGAATATTGAGAACTGTGAGCTTCCGCCATCACCTCCTGTCTGATATCTCCACTGGGTACACAAAGACACTTACCATGTCGAAGTATACCGTCTTCGTGAATGCATAATTCTGGTCGTCGTCCTGCTTCACACTCTGCTCTGAGTCGCTGAAGCTTGAAATCTGTTGACTGCGCCATCCGGATCCTCTCGACTATAGTGGACTGAACTTGCATGCTGGCCATCAATGCTACACTAGAAGGGAGAACAACTTCAACACCCATCTTCTGAAGATCTGCTAACAGCTCTGGTTGCGCTGTTAGGAGATAAACTCCGGCCGGCTCTCCTGCTCAATGCATCTGCAACAACGTTGGCCTTCCCGGGATGATACTGCAAGTTGACATCATAATCTACAAGAAGCTCCAGCCACCTCCTCTGACGCATGTTAAGATCCTTCTGGGTGAAAATATACTTCAGACTCTTGTGGTCGGTGAAAATCTCCACCCTATCTCCGTACAAGTAGTGCCTCCACAACTTAAGTGCAAACACTACTGCTGCCAGCTCTAAGTCATGGGTTGGGTAATTTCTCTCATGATCACGAAGTTGCCGTGACGCATAAGCTATTACCTTCCCATGCTGCATCAGAACACATCCTAAACCTCTGCCCGAAGCATCACAATACACTGAGAATCCTCTGGTTCCATCTGGAAGCGCGAGAATGGGTGTCGTCATCAAGCCTCGCTTCAACTTCTCGAATGAATCATGACATTCTGCTGTCCAAGCAAACTGCACCTCCTTGCGGGTTAATTTGGTCAATGGTACTGAAATTCGAGCAAAATCTGAAACAAACCGTCGGTAGTAGCCGGCCAATCCAAGAAAACTGCGAACTTCTGCAACGGTGCTGGGTACTGGCCATGACTCAATAGCCACAATCTTCTGGGGATCCACTTCTACTCCTTCTCTAGTGATGATATGACCCAAGTACGAAATGCGATCGAGCCAGAACTCGTATTTACTGAACTTGGCATACAACTGGTGCTCCCTGAGAATCTGAAGAACCACACGGAGATGCTGCTCATGCTCCGCTTCACTCCTGCTATAGACCAGGATGTCATCCAGAAACACAATCACGAAATGATCCAAATAAGGCATTAAAATGCGATTCATGAGATCCATGAATACCGCCGGCACATTGGTTGCTCCAAAGGGCATAACAAGAAACTCCCAATGCCCATACCTCAATCTAAAAGCTGTCTTCGGGATGTCCTGCTCTCTGACTCTGATCTGATGATATCCTGAGCGCAAGTCGATCTTCGAGAATACTGCTGCCCCTTTGAGCTGATCAAACAAGTCATCTATCCTCGGGAGAGGGTATCTGTTCTTGATTGTCACTGAGCTCAAGGTACGATAATCAACACATAACCTGGACATACCATCCTTCTTTTTCACAAGAAGCATCGGGGCTCCCCAAGGTGATCCACTAGCACGAATGAATCCCTTGGCTCGAAGTTCTTCAATCATCTTGCACAAGATCTCCAATTCTGAAGGCGCCATCCTGTAGACTCTCTCTGACACTGGGGCTGTCCCGGGAATCAAGTCTATGGTGAACTCGATCTCCCGTTCTGGCGGCATACCTGAAAGCTCTTCTGGAAAAACATCTAAAAATTCTTCGACTACCCTGGGCAACTGAACTGCTGCTACTGCCATCCGCAATACTGGAGGAGAAGGCTCAACTTCGCCTCGGGAGAAGGAAAACTCTGGCTCGCCTGGAATGCTAAAACCAACCCTACCAATATGGCAGTCTATTCTAGCATACTGGTTCCTCAATCAATCCATCCCTAAGACCACATTATAATCGTCCATCGGGAACTCTATCAATCTAGCGGGAAACTCCTTACCGCTAACTACGATCCGACACGAGAAAAACACCCTATCGACTCCCACAAGTCCGTTACCAGTAAGTATATTGAGCCTTACTGATAATGACTCCGGCTCCAATCCTGCCACTACCTCTCCTGGTGCCAATCCTTCCTCTACAGTCATCACCATAGCCTGACCATGCCCTCGGGGTGCTGGTCCCCTCTGCTGAAATCCTCGCTGCCTATTCTGACTCAAGGCTTGGGCCTGAGTATGCTGCTGGGGGTTCTGCTGCTGGAATACCTGGGACTGAGGCGGCAAGGGCCTCGGCAATGGATATTGCTGCTGCTGGACCGGAGTTGGTCCTCTCACCGAAGAGCTAGAAAGGTTGGACGATGATGAACCACCCCTATTCGGGTAGGATCCAACCCTATGGTCTGCTGCTCCACAAGCCAGACACAATTCCTGTGCCCTGCGACACTCTGCACTACATGGCCTGGCTTCCCACAATGAGAACATCCCACTGCGGAAGACTGCTTCTGCTTCTTCTGCTGCTGCTGAGGGTACGCCGGGACTGAATGCTGAACCGACGTCACGGAGGCCACCCGCCTCGGAGCTCTAATGGTCAAAGCTCTGGCTGTCGGGGCTGGTGCTGAAGACTGATTCATCTGGCCGTGGGATCTCTTCCGACCTCCGACCCTATCCACAATCCTCTGGGAGGTATACTCATGTTAGGGTTATATACTAAAAGCATCACTTTTGTAGTAACCTTATTTCCTTAAATTTTGAATGAGAATCATATGGGCAAATGTTTGCATATTGTATTTGTTGCAAGTGTTAATGCAAATATCTAATATTCTATATTGTAGATAATATGGTGTGTGGTGTCACACAGAAGATCATATTATCAGTTTTCTATGGAGTATATAAATAGTTCACAGCCTAGATGGACTTGGACAATCTATTGGAAAGGTTGTAGTGTAATCTGGTATTAGTCTATCTTGACTATAGGTTTACACTAGTACACTTTGTGTGTATTGAACAGGACCACTTGAGGTTGTTCTCTTTGTACTGACTACATAAGAGAACAAACACCTCTATTATTATGGATGCTTGTACTCTTAATCCGGATATAATAACGGACATGTATATGCAATGTGCATTACTTTGACTCATAAAAAAGTGAGATTCATTATGGATCAACAACCTCTATGAATTGGGTAATAACATTGTATGTATGATAGGCTGTTGATTATAAATGGAATCCATGTCCCGATACATCGGGTTGATGATGTCCTCTTAAGGAGCTCATAAGGATTGTCATGTAAACCCTGCAGGTGGATTATATCCGACATGACAAATAAAGTTGAGCGGTACTACTTAAGGATAAAAGATGTCGAATCAATATAGTTGTCAATAACTTAATTGATCGACGGACATACGATATCTTAACATGGGGAGCCAAACGAGCATATAATAAAAGGAGCCCACAAACATAATTTGGGATTAGGGAGGTAGTGCAACAATAGCTCATTAGTGGACCGAGCTATTGTTAATAAGCCTGGATTGTGTGTTCGGGCTGAACACGGGATATCCAGATCCATTGGGAGGCCTAACCCTAATTTCTCTTCATGGTCCCTGCCGTAGCCTATATATATCCTCTATTCTCTGGCCGCCTGATTACTAATCAAAAATCTAAAATTTTCTCTAAATTCGTGATTCACGTAAGGAGAGAAAGAGAGTGCTGCCAAGGAGAAGAAAAGGTTGGAAGATCGTCGCCCACACGACGTCCAACTCGAGGAAGGAATACGTGCAAAAGATCTTGAGATCGTCCGCTCGAGACTGCCAGGAATTACTTGTCTCCTTTCCGCCGCAGGTATAATTCGTGAACCGTAGTTTCCGCCTATGAAGGGTTAGAACACGTATTTAGATCTGTTTAACTTTTCATCGATCAATACGCACACCAAAGGAAGGGTCCTGGGAATCTCCAGTTCCATCAATTGGTATCAGAGCCACTTTGGATCTACGTATTGAATGATACGTCTATGTTGTCCAATAAAACTTGCGCTATGTAATAGTCGGTAGATGTAGATCTGTTCTAACTCGGTTTTGCAGGCATCTTAGATCCAACTATTATGGTCCAATGCATGTTTTTTGATTGTGTTGTTTAAACCACGGACATGTCATGGATGTTGTTGTTGCTGTGGATGTAATTAAAATCACGAGGGTTGATCGTGCTTATTAATTTAATTTTTCAATCAAGATTATGTGTGAACTCCTTCGAGAGGCATAGGATTGATGTAGTTTTAATTATTTTTAATCAATCGTGATGGCGGTGGTGGCTGTTTCTGACTGTCACTCCTCGTTCCCAGTATACGTATTTTTAATACATGTACTGCTTAAATGTATTTATTTAATATTTATCATGTATTGTTTTGTATTTAAATCTTTTTAAATTTATGTTAATTAATTTCCTGCAATTAATTTTCTGTATTTTACTTTCTGCTTTTATTCTCTGCTTTAGCTTACTTTAGGTTTGGCCTAGGTTGGTTTATTTTCGGGTTATGGTGGTTCATCATGAACCGAACCCACCTACCACCACCCCTTCCATTTAAAGCCCCCAAACTCTTTTTCTCTCTCCATTATTCTCCTTCACCATTACTCTTCTTCTTCTTTCTCATTACTCTCTCCACCTACCAAACCCATAGGCAAGTACATCTTGCTTCTTCATGAGAACCCATTTTTATGGTTCCATTCTCTTCCCCTTGTGATTCTAAGAGAGTTTAGAACTTCGCATTTTTCGTTTTGAAGTTTTATTTTTAGTAGATCTAGAAATTAGTTATTTTCGGATTTTGGTGGTTTTGATCTATCAAACTTCTTTGTTTTCAAGTTTTGATGGTTCCATGTTGTAGAGAATTTTATTCTACCCAATTTTGACCTTTGAAAAGTTGGATTTGGACTTATTTTGACAAAGTTATGGACTTTTGAAGCTTTGGGTTCAAACCATGGAGTTCTTGCTGATTGGAGAAGACAGTGAGAAGTGTACGCGAGATTTTTAGCCTAAAACCTTGTCACGCCCCAGAACCAGAATACTGGAGAGCGGGGGAATGACTCAGCCAGCTACGTATTACGGGTAGATGAATACCGTATAATACGATTAATGCTGTCTACAAGACGAGGGGGTGCATACTACATTAAAGTCTCCCTATAGTCACTTTACTTCTATTGTCTCAATCATTCAAACAAGAAACAGAAATAAAGAACATGTGAGATAAAGCAGTAAGGCGTCCCAAACGCTCAGTCAAAATATTTTTGATATCTGACTTTACAAAATACAGCCAGATGATGTAGTAAGTATACACAATTGTTAGCAGCTGCAGCCTGACTTAGTTACAGTTATGCAAAAGTAGGTACAAGACAATCCGACTAACATGTCGGTGCCAAACGACAAAGTATAAAATAGATAACAAAACGGGCGGAGAAGTAAGAAACCCACTCGAGTCCTCCTGCGATCATCCCTCTAGTGTTGACCATCTTGGAGGTAGAAGTAAGCTGGATCCTCGGGGACTGGCTCTAAATCTGGCCATGCAAAACCAGAGAGGTTAGACCTCTAATAGCAAGTACCGTAAGGGAGCACGATATGAGGAATGAAGCCAGTAATAAGAGAATATGATAATAGATCTCTGCTATCTACTAGGACTCTCACAACATCACGACACTTCGAACCAACCTCCCAACCAAACAAGGACAGAAGTTGGCCCGTCATGTCCTGACATTCTGATCATCTCAGTTAAGTAACAGAGTAGGTACAGTACACAAACAAATTAATTTAAACGGCCAGGCAACTACTACGACTTGCTATTGTGAGTCCCAAGTTATCCTGGAATTATGCAATAAAGGATTTTTCAGTTCTTATTATGCGCAAGCAAGGCTAGTTTACCCAGTCAATCAATTGCGCCAATCATGAATTAGACGAGTCCCAACGGGACGCCCGTCATTAATACATAATATTCAATAGATAATATAACCAGATACCACTCCCTGCCCGTGTGGCAGATTTGCAGCATCTGTGGAGACCAACCGGCCTGTCGGGCACTACTAGTCCCAAGAGGGCTGCCATGTAAGAACTCGGGAATCCATTCTCTCCATGCAATCATTATTTTATTTAACTTAATAGTCTCTACGTTGAGTGAAGTACCATGCCGTGGATCATTGTCAATCAGAATGAGTACTCGTACGGGGTACGATATGCACAACTCTACAATGATACCAGTACGGTCAGGTTGTAGGTCTTACATAGCGTAATGCAACAATCAAAACTAACCACGAAGTAATCATGCCTTGACCATAAAGTACACATGCTTCTTTGGTAAGATAAATAAATAATAAATAAATTGAAGCCTACATGTGCCTGTATGCCAATATTCGGGATTAGACAGTCGATTTCAATAGTTCATAATTAATATGAATGTGTCTCATTTATTCAATTCAAAAAGACGACTAGCCAGTCTCTTAGTTCCAACTAGGAACGCATGATCAATTATTAGTCAAGGTCACAATCATTATCAATGGTGACAAGGCATGAAAGTTAACTAATATTCAGTGGGGTCGAGTCTACAACACTCAGGGTTTAATTTCAGTCAATCGGGGTATCTATAACTCAATTCACGACACATGGTACATCCCACGTAACAATCTATATTTAAAAAAATATTAGCATATCATGATTATATCAAGTTTATGCAAAAAGGCGTAAGGATATAAAATGGACGTTAAACATCTAATAAGATATCAATATACACAGGCTGCGCTCAAGTCAGGCTACGCTCAAGCCAGGCTACGCTCAGGTCATGCTACGCTCAGGTCAGGCTACGCTCAAGTTAGCGTACGCTCAGGTCAAGCTACGCTCAGGTCAAGCTACGCTCAAGTCAAGCTACGCTCAAGTCAGCGTACGCTCAGGTCAAGCTACGCTCAGGTCAAGCTACGCTCAAGTCAAGCTACGCTCAAGTCAGCGTACGCTCAGGTCAAGCTACGCTCAGGTCAAGCTACGCTCAAGTCAAGCTACGCTCAAGTCAAGCTACGCTCAGGTCAAGCTACGCTCAAGTCAGCGTACGCTCAGGTCAAGCTACGCTCAAGTCAGCGTATGGACTCCATACGACCCCTCTTCAAGGCAGCGTATGTACTCCATACAACTCCTCATCAAGGCAGCGTATGTAAGTCCATACGACTCCCCATCAAGGCAGCGTATGTACTCCATACGACTCCTCATCAAGGCAGCGTATGCAAGTCATACGCCTCCAAAAGGCAGCGTATGTAAGACCCTACGCCAACCGTGTTACGCCCCAGAACTAGAATACTGGAGAGCGGGGGACATACACAGCCTGCTACGTACATTAAAGTGAATCTCACAACGCAATACGGTCACGGCTGTCTAGATGCATGAGGGTTTACTACAAGCCATCAGTCTCTTAAGGTCAATAACAAGCCTAGTGTCTCAATCTCAAGCAACAAGTAGATATAACAAGATGGTAGATCATCAGACATACAAAGTAAGGCGTCCCATACATTACATATTCAGATGATCATGAAGCTAGTCATACAAAATACGAAGACTAGCAAGAGTTTAAGTCATACATGATCAACCCTAGGATTTGTCAATCATGCTACAACCCGTAGGCAGACAGTAAGTAGAGTTACAAACGAGCTAACACTTGCTCGACGGCTAAACGCCTCAACAGAATATTTTTACAAGGGAGTGGGAGAGCAAAATAAAAACCCACTCGTTGCCGGGATTCCTTCTAGTGTTCACCATCTGGCAGGAAAGTCGGGAGATCCTCGGTAGCTGCTCCGAAATCTGGCCATACAAAACCAGCTGGGTCAGACCCCAGAAAGAGCAAGTGCCACAAAGGAGGCTTCACTTAAGGACTAAAACCAGCATGTCAGCACATAAATCATAGGTGAAATAACATAAGGCATGAGTTAAAGAAAACAAGATGATAAACGATAAGATAACTAGAGGACTATTCCGGTACCCAAGTTACAACCCGTAAACCAGACAAGGACCAGGGTTGTAACCCTTCACCTGAACAGAACTTAGCCTCGAACCAATTATCGATAACATAGAGCATAAACAAGCATGTCCGGAGTTATCCATGTACTGGATCTAGGCAAGACTAAACAAGATAGGACTCCATCCATCATTCACGGCCAAGCAAAGAGTACGGCTTGATACTTAACTAACTAGGGTTATCACAAGCTTAGTTACTAGCAAGATGCAATGAGGTACGCCTACGGCCACAAGCCCTGCAGACTATCCAGGTTATCCAGACGCTAGGTTCAAGCTGAGAGTTATCATGCCTTGTTAGGTGACTTGGATGCAACACATGACGGTGTGCATAGTGATCGTTTTATGTAGTGCCCCACATAACAGTGAGCTGGAAATATGCCCTACTCGTCGGCAGGCTACAAGTCCATCAAGGAAGGCGCCCAGATAACGGGATTGCTTGTAGCCGGAATACCTCTATATATGCTCTACTTGATCAATCTAGTCATTAACCTAGTCAGATTCGGTATGAATCCCTGACCGTGGTAACCATGGATACATGTCCTAGACATGATGCGAGACAAGACTGGTTGCTTATACAAGCATATTCGATACAATCATCCACGGTGTCAAGAATTCACTTAGCATGTCAGGTTAGCCGTCGCAACAGCGTATCACGGTTATCATGTCGGGTTGCTTATCAAGATTACTTATCAAGGCAAGGGTGCGTCACAACGGACCACCATCAAGAATTATCATGTTAAATTACTTGTCAAGAGTGCACCACGGCAGGTCACTAATCATGCAAGGCAAGTAGGGTCAGGTCCAGTTGTGCATAAACATCAGGCTGCGCTCAAGTCAGGCTACGCTCAAGTCAACATACGCTCAGGTCAGCATACGCTCAGGTTAGCATACGCTCAGGTCAGCATACGCTCAGGTCAGCATACGCTCAGGTCAGCATACGCTCAGTCAGCATACGCTCAGGTTAGCATACGCTCAGGTCAGCATACGCTCAGGTCAGCATACGCTCAGTCGGCATATGCTCAGGTCAGCATACGCTCAGTCGGCATACGCTCAGGTTAGCATACGCTCAGGTCAGCATACGCTCAGTCAGCATACGCTCAGGTCAGTATACGCTCAGGTCAGCATACGCTCAGTCAGCATACGCTCAGGTCAGCATACGCTTAGGTTAGCGTATGAGGTCCATACGACTCCTTGTCACCCAAGTCAGCGTATGCAAGACATACGCTTCCAAAAGGCAGCGTATGAGTCAGACTGCGCTGCGCTAAAGAGCACGCGCAACTCAGTGGCGCAAGCTAAAATGCTCGCACACTGCTCACTGTCTTCTCCAAAACAGCAAGAACTCCATGGTTTGAACCCAAAGCTTCAAAAGTCCATAACTTGGTCAAAACAAGTCCAAATCCAACTTTTCAAAGGTCAAACTTGGGTAGAATAACATTCTCTACAACATGGAACCATCAAAACTTGAAAACAAAGAAGTTTGATAGATCAAAACCACCAAAATCCGAAAATAATTAATTTCTAGATCTACAAAAAGTAAAGCCTCAAAATGAAAAATGACAAGTTCTAATGTGTCTTAAAAACATGAGGAGAAGCTAATGGAACAATAAAAATAGGCTCTCTTGTGGAAGCAAGTTGCACTTGCCTAAGGGGTGTTCTTGGTTGGTGGTGGGTTTAATGGAGAAGGAAGAAAAGTTAATGAGAAAGTGGAGGAGAGAGAAAAGTTAGGTAGGTTATAAAGGGGGAAGGTGGTGGGTTTAACATGATGAACCAAAGAATAAACCAAGCCATCCCAAAATAAACCAAGTTAAACCATTACATGCTATGATGAACCTAATCAAGATTAAACTAAAATTAGCTAGCCAGGCAGGAAAATAAAAATACATGTCAGGATTCGTATACGTATACTGGAAATACGTAGAACGAAAAACGGGGGTGACAACTCTACCCACCTTAAAAGAATTTTGTCCTCGGAATTTAATCAAGAGGCTAGAGATGTCGAGCAAGCTATATCAATTGCAGACAATATAGGACTAGCAGTCAATCAAGCAATCATTCATGCAAGCAAGGAACTTAAGTATAAGGCATAAGAAAGACATTATATCTTACGAGTCAAACAGGTCAGGATATCACGATCGGATATCATCCTCACGCTCCCATGTTGACTCACCCAAAGAGTGATGACCCCAAGCAACACGGACTAACTTGATAGTCTTGTTCTTGAGTATCTTCTCCCTCCGGTCCAATATGGATACGGATCTCTCCTCACACGAAAGGTTGGTACCAACAACCAATTCCGAATGATCAAGGACATGACTTGGATCCGGGATATACCGTCGTAATTGGGATACATGGAAGATATCATGTACCTCACGTAACGACGGCGGAAGAGCGAGACGATATGATACATCACCTACTCGCTCTAGAATATCAAACGGTGTCACGCCCCGCTCCCGTAGGAGCGATCGTCCTCGCTAAGGCGTGATGCCGCACGGGCCTAGGTTGCGCCCGTGCAAGGCCAAGTCCAGAAACGGCCGATTTGAGTCTAGGCCACAGAGTCGCACTGAGTGTCCCCATTTGCAGCGGAAGTAAAAATGAACACAAGTAGAAGCGAATCCAAATCTCTTTATTGAATTTCAAGAAGTTTACAAGCGGCGCTAGGCCGATATTACAGATCGCTCGAGCTCTCTCTCTGAAACATAAAAGGCGTGCCAAGTGGCTTACAACATGGAATGATACATGGCGATGTTCCGATACATTATGTCCTGTATAGGGTGCTTCAGCTTCTTGCAACGTTCCAAGGCCCCAGAGTTGGCTCCGCGCCTTGACACGTTCGATGGAAGCTCCGCACCCGCCGGCGTCTCCTGCTATCCTGCAAGCATACTATGGGGTTATCAGTACATTGTTATGCACTGGTGGGGAGGCTAGCTCGCCCACAATACCATCATTACCAAACACGTTCCATTTACTTTTGTGCATCTCTATCATTCATTGTCTTTCTAATCTTGCCTTAGGATCAGTTTCATAGCATATTACATAGCCTATCTCGTGTTACCGAACTCAAGTGTCGCATGAAAATACATGTACGACTTACCCATACTTACCGTCCGGCCTTCCCTGTTCAAGGTAAACCAAGTTAAACAACAATTCATGTATAATAACATAACACGATTCATGTACGCATTCAATATCGAGTGTGTGTCCATGTCTCGGGTTCTAGTGCGTCGTGGGCATGTTCTAGTGTTACGTTTTCGAGCATGTTCAAGAGGCACATTTCAAGCATGTTCAGGCATGTTACATTTCGAGCACGTTCATGTTCAGGATGTTACTTTGCAAGCATGTTCAGGAGACACTTGTTCATTTAACTTAGACTACTTTGATTTCAATGCAAGAACTTGCACGTGGATTGCCACCAGCATAGTCCACTTAATCTACATGCACGGGTCGCTGGCTTTACAAGCCATTTAGGACATTCCCCTGTGGCAATTCTCAACTTAGCGTAGGGTGATGGCTGGTACACCCCGTTAAGTCTCTTGAATATACCCTCCTACTTACGTCTCTTGGTGCCCAAGCCCGCACCCAAGCAGCCCGTAAGCGCCGTTGATTCCGCCTAGGCCGGCCACGGTATTCCCCTCCAACGCCCGTGCCGCAGAATCCTTCCACACGACGGCCACGGTATTCCCCCCCATCGCCCGTGCCGTTTGTCCACGACCATTTCGTATTGTCTTGTCATTTTAACTTAGCGGCTATCTCCGAGCCGTAGGCTAACCCTTAGCCATAATGCGTTATCGACCAGGTTGGCGTCCGTACAGCGCGGGTAGCGAGCCCCGTTGCACGTGCCCGTCATACCTGTCGATAGCGTCTTCCATGTCTTATCTTTCACGTATTCTTTCTTTTCTTTCTTTCTTTCACTTGTTCATTTGATTCATCGATTCATTCATGTATTCATTCATTCATTCGTTCGTTCATTTGTTGATCCATTCATTCACGCATTACGCAACTCCCAGTGTGGGAGTCGCCTTGGCGACCCATCGGTCCCATAGCCTTTCAATGTTGCTAAACTCTACTCAGAGCGACTATGTTGATAGTCTTTCCGTTTCATTGTTGTAAACCATTCATTGTTTCATTGTTTGAACGTATAATGGACATGAACATGGGCTTGTGCCTTAGCACGAGCGTAGAGCGCGGTGCGAGCGTTTCTATAATTGTCGAGTTCTTTTCCATGTTTAAACAAGCATGCAAGATGGGATTATTCCCTTAGCTAGGTGCGTTGAGTCATTTATTAGCATGCAAGATGTTATCGCCTAGCGATTCTCGTGAATGTGTCCGCATTATTATGTGTCTAGGCTAAGCACAGACGGGTTCATCGGAGCCACCCACCTTAGCGATGTTCGCATCGGCCAAGCGATACTCCGAGCGCGCCTTTGATAGTCTAAGTCTGGATTCATCTTTTGACGGGCCAATGTAAGTCTTCCATCGATTCTTTGCATCGATACTTCATCGGGTCGAGGCAACTCTTCGGGTCGACGGCTCGTTTTGAGTCGTTGCACACGCCGTTTGGAATCGGCATTCCGCTAGGGCGGAGCGGGTCACTACAAACGGTCCTATATACCTAGGACTGACCGTGGTACTCAGGAGTCCCCTCCTAGACATGATGTAAGATAGGACTGAATTATTTGTACAAGCACAATCGCCCACGGTGTCATGATTAATTAAACAGGTCATGTCATGTCAGGTAGCCGTCGCAACAGCTATTCGAGATAATCAAGTCAGGTTATCATGCCAAGTGTACTTGTCAGGAGTACGCCACGACGGGCCACTATCATGTCTTGTTAGGTTATTATGTCAGGAGTGCACCACTACGGGTCACTATCACGTCATGCTCAATTATCAATTCCAAACATATCAAATGAATTCATGATTATCAAGTTCAGGACAAAAGGCGTAAGGATATAAAATGGACGTTAATATCTAATAAAATATCAATATACAAGGCTATAGAAGATCCAGGGTAATCAGGCTACGCTCAGGTCAGGCTACGCTTAAGTCAGGCTACGCTCAAGTCAGCATACGCTCAGGTCAGCATACGCTCAGGTCAGCATACGCTCAGGTCAGCATACGCTCAGTCAGCATACGCTCAGGTCAGCATACGCTCAGGTCAGCATACGCTCAGTCAGCATACGCTCAGGTCAGCATACGCTCAGTCAGCATGCTCAGTCAGCATACGCTCAGGTCAGCATACGCTCAGTCATCATACGCTCAGGTCAGCGTATGAGGTCCATAAGACTCCTTGTCACCCAAGTCAGCGTATGCAAGACATACGCTTCCAAAAGGCAGCGTATGAGTCAGTCTGCGCTGCGCTAAAGAGCGCGCGCAGCTCAGTGGCACAAGCTAAAAAGCTCGCGCACTGCTCACTGTCTTCTCCAAAATAGCAAGAACTCCATGGTTTGAACCCAAAGCTTCAAAGTCCATAACTTGGTCAAAACAAGTCCAAATCCAACTTTTCAAAGGTCAAAATTGGGTAGAATAAAATTCTCTACAATATGGAACCATCAAAACTTGAAAACAAAGAAGTTTGATAGATCAAAACCACCAAAATCCAAAAATAATTAATTTTTAGATCTACAAAAATTAAAGCCTCAAAATGGAAAATGACAAGTTCTAATGTGTCTTAGAAACATGAGGAGAAGCTAATGGAACAATAAAAAAATGGGTTCTCTTGTGGAAGCAAGTTGCACTTGCCTAAGGGGTGTTCTTGGTTGGTGGTAGGTTTAATGGAGAAGGAAGAAGAGTTAAATGAGAAAGTGGAGGAGAGAGAAAAGTTAGGTGGGTTATAAAGGGGGATGGTGGTGGTAGGTAGCACCAGTGGTACTTGTGGGGAAGAATGATGGATCATCCAGATTATGCATCGATTACAGGAAGCTTAACGCGGTGACAGTAAAGAACAAGTACCCACTACCAAGGATCGACGACTTGTTTGATCAGTTGAGCAGGGCTAGAGTTTTCTCCAAGATAGATCTTCGTTCAGGGTACCATCAAGTGAGGGTTCGAAAGGAAGACATTCCCAAGACAGCATTCAGGTCTAAGTATGGACATTATGAATTCTTAGTAATACCGTTTGGTTTGACCAATGCTCCAGCTATATTCATGGATTTGATGAACCGCATCTTTATGCCATATTTAGATCAGTTTGTCGTAGTATTTTTCGACGAAATTCTCGTATATTCTGCTAGTGAAGAGGAGCATGAAGACCACCTCAGAAAAGTGTTGCAGGTTTTGAGAGAGAACCAGTTGTATGCCAAGCTCAGCAAGTGTGAGTTCTGGACGGATCATATTTTATTTCTGGGTCACATCATATCAGGAGCTGGAGTAGCAGTGGATCTCAAGAAGGTAGAAGCAGTAGAGAGTTGGCCAGTACCCAAGACCGTAGCTGATGTACGGAGTTTTTTGGGATTGGCAGGATATTACAGAAGGTTTGTATCAGATTTTACGAGGCTTTCAGCACCCATGACCCGCTTGACACGAAAGGATGTACCATTCGTCTGGTCGGCAGAATGCCAGGCATCATTTGAGAATCTGAAGCAGAAGTTGATATCAGCACCTATCCTTACATTGTCAATTGGGCCCAGAGGTTTTACGGTATATTGTGATGCGTCAGGTAAAGGACTTGGATGTGTCCTTATGCAACATGGGAAGGTGATAGCGTATGCATCTAGGCAACTTCGAGACCACGAGAAAAATTATCCAACTCATGATTTGGAGTTGGTGGCAGTAGTATTTGCTTTAAAGTTATGGAGGTATTACTTATATGGTGACCGAGTGGACATGTACACAGACCACAAAAGTTTGAAGTACATCTTTACTCAGAAGGAGCTGAACATGAGGCAGAGAAGATGGTTAGAGCTGATCAAGGATTATGACGTGGAGCTTCAGTATCATCCAGGCAAGGCTAATGTGGTAGCAGACGCTCTTAGCGAAAGAGGCGGCGTATTTATGTTGACAACACAGAAGCACATCTTAGAAGACCTTCAGGAGATGGGCATCGAAGTTATACTTTCTAATGATATAGGAATTCTGGCGAGTTTACAAGTTCAATCCGACTTGGTAGGCAGGATCAAGGCAGCCCAGGCACAGGACCCAAGGATTCAGAAGCTTAGGGCAGAATGTGAGTCAGAGCTCAGAAAAGAGATGCAAATCCACGAAGATGGTACGCTTAGGTTTGGATCACGTCTATGTGTAC
>JANAVB010035699.1:0-42147 GCA_029216955.1 Iris pallida | reverse complement strand
GCCAAAGTCCTCAAAACTCAGCAAATTATATGTCAACGAGTCCAGAATGACGATACGAACTCAACGGTATCTCCGGAATTGGATTCCGATGAGCCGATCTCAAAATGACCCGTTGACCCAGAATGTGGGACCCGCTTTGCACCGAAATGCGTGCCCGGGCCCACGTTCTCCAAATCTAACAAATTTTATATGAAAACATGCCAAAACGACGCCACAAGTCTAATGGTGGTGTCAGAAATGAAATCTGGAGTCCCGTGTTCAAAAATGGAATTTTACAAGTTGGAAATTACGAATTCGGACGACCAACTTTGGCGTCGAATTCAACCAATCAAACAAGCTCAAACTGAAATGAAATCTAAAGGGGGCAGGAAGAGGGTTATACCAGCTTCGCACCGGAACTGGTAGCACGCCAAACGGAGCTGCGGTGGAGGAGATACAAGCTGACGAAGTTGGCCCCGCGAAACTGTCCAAATTTCACAATTTAAACGGTCAACTTGGTGGCCGGTTTTGATGTACCAAACGATAAAATTAACGGACGAAAATTGACAGGGAAGGTGGATATACCAGATTGCGACGGAGTGAAGAAATCGCCGATCCAACGGTCGGATCTCCGGGAAAACGCGCGAAGTTGCTGCGACGGGGCGCCAAAACGGACTTCATTTCGCGCGCGTCACGACGGGATTTCGTGCGAAATGCACGAATCGTCTATACGTCGCGCTCGAGGAGGAGCAGACCCAGGGGGTCGATGGTGATCGCCAAGGGGAGGGGGCCACCACGGCGGGGTCGGCCACGCCGGTGGCGGCCGGAGGCGGCGCGACAGCGCCGCTCGCGCGCGCACAGGCGCGGTGGCTGCTTCCACTGTTGTGCGACGCTGCTGCAGCCGCTGCTCGCGCGGCACGGTGGCTGCCATGGCGACGCAAGGGGCGCGGCCACTGGTGGTGGCGGCGGCTCGCGCGAAGCGGTGGTGACAGCGGTTGGAGTGGTGGTCGGGGTAGATGAAGGTTGTCATGGTGGTGGTGCGGTTGGTTTGAATGGAGGAGAAGGAGGAGCTGTAGGCGCTGCTCGGCCAGGGTGGCCGGAGCCACGGCGATGGCTGTGGTCGAGTTTGCCATGGTCGGGCCATGGTGAAGTGGTCGGGGTGGTTCTCGGCCAAGGTCGGTGGCGTGGTGGTGATAGGCTGTGGAGTGGTGGTGGCTCGCGAAGGAGGAGAGAAGAGGCCGTGGAGGAGATGATGGAGATGGTGGCCATGGCCGACGGCCATGGGTGAGGTCGGCTGGCCAGTGAGGAGAGGAGTGATCGGGATGGAGTGGTGAAGGTGATGATGGTTTGCATGGTTTTGGTTGTTCAGTACAAATGAGAGAGGGAGAGAGAGAGAAAAGTATTAAATGAGGGGGAGGAGAGAAATAAGATGGAGTGAGAAAAGTGTTCCAACATCAAAGTTAGGGCCGGCACCCTATGAGGAGGAGGCTGTGAGAATGAATGGATGGAGGAGATTCAGATGGGGGAAATCCAAGGGCTACAAATTAAATAGGAATATTGGATTATTCTTATAGGATTTAATTCCAGAAAAATTCTGATAAATAGAGAAATATGTAGGAGAACACTTAATATTTTTGGACAAGAAAATATGAGGATGTCATGATGGAGAATAACATGGAGCTGGACTGGACTCGGTGGAGCCGGATTGAGTCAAAATTGGACATTGTGCAAAAATCGAATTAAAATTAGGAATCGATGATCATGGGCAAATAAGTAGCACATGGGGATTCCAATAAATGGGACACAAGTGGCGGACAGATAGTAGGCTCAAAGTGGGCCATGTCCATAGTTGGGGCGGACAGGTTTTGGTCGACAGGGGACCCACAAATCAAGTTGGAAAATGAAGGTGACGCCGTGGCGCGAAATAAAATCGGGTCACGTGTCGGGAAAGTTGTGCGAATCAAATGGAGCCCAAAATGACATGAATGAGTGGGAACGAAGGTCATGGGTGACGAGCGTCTCGAGTAGATCATCAATGAGGAGTTGGTTTCAAGGAAAAGACTGGTCTGGCGCTTCCAATTTAAATGTCATGGCAACGCGCTGAAAATGATCAAGGAAAAAAGTGGGAAAATCAATTACTGATCGAACGGTCTAATTCGACCCGAAGTTCAGCGAAGAAAAAGGGGCACAAGGGAACAAGTTTGGGTGGGACACCATATACCGTCATGAAGGTAATCGTGTCCACTCCAAAACTCGTGAAGGGAATTTCCAGAGTTGAACATCCCTGATACTCCAAATATCAATGGCATGAAAAGTACACTAACAGATAAATAAATAGAATGAAATATTTAATGTAACCAAACAATCAGAAAATAAATAAAATGAAAAAAAATCAACCCGAATTTCAGGGTGCTAACATCCTACCCACCTTATAAAAATTTCGTCCTCGAAATTAAAATGTCCCTACTCCCTCTAGGTCAAACCTCCACAATCAAAGTCCCAGAACTTAAACAAATCATACCATCAAATAAAAGAACGGCATACAGGGTCATGGCATACGGTGGTAGTGAAAGTCTCATCTAGGTATACTAGTCATGCTAACCGAATTGGTCATAGGGTATCAAACACACAAGCAAATCCAGGGTGCTAAACGAGAAAAGATGCAGAAACAACAACCATCAAAACTACAAGGTTGTCTACCACCCCGTATGAAAACTGGTACTCATCAAAATAAAGAAAGACAACCACCAATCATCTAAAAGGGGACAAAAAATCAAATTGAAAATTAAGGAATTGAAAATCACTTGCATTGAAATCTAATCACATTATATAATATAGAGAGCATTAGAGAGGGAAAACTAGCATCATGTAATATTAGGTGGTTTGTGTGTGTATGGGTGTATGTGAACAGGTTCATACGGTTAGATAGTAGGCGTGTGTGTACGTGAATATACATGAAAGTGTAAACAAGAATTTGGGTTTCAAACAATAGCTATCCAGTTACATTACTCATGGCATATGGTTTAACAATCTACAATATACAACCTATTTAATCATAACATGCATGGCTAACCATATACATCTATAAAGAGGTAGAGATTTAGTTATGTATCTATACAAATTATAACATAGATGTATAAACGCTATATATATCTATATAGATACATGATCATAACATAGAGAGGAAAAATTAGGTTACATGACAGGGTATACTAAGTTAGGGTGTGTGTGTGTCCTTGTACAGGGTTATAGCTTAGTATTAAAAGTTAACCAGGTTTTAGTTCAACATTTACATATAAAATCTGAAAACAAGCTAACATTTAAACCATGGAAAATATGAACATAATGCAATTCCAAAATTTAGGAGTTTGAAACATCACAACTATCTCAATGCTCCCAATACATCCTACCATGATAGAAATGAAACCCTAATCATATTACCAATACATTTATCTACGCATACAGTTCAATATTACATATTAGATCTGAATTTAACTAAACATGGAAATCAATGTAAAAATGTTAACATGTAACTAGTTTTCAGAATTTTGGAAAAATTTGAACATTAAAATCCAACTCAAAGTTTATCACAAACTAACAAGTAAGAATATGAAACCTAAATTTATATCCCTACAAACAACAATGTACACAGCTCTAAATATTACATTTAAGAAATAAAACAGTAATTTAAACTAAACATTTGGAATTCAGTATTAAGAGTTAATATGTACACAGTCTTAAATTGACAAGTTTAAACACAATTTTCAACCAAATTCTTTTGAATTGAAACCCTACGTATAACATACATGTGCAGTGACGTAAATCTAAATAATATGAAATTTATATTTAAAAAATTACGAACTTAAACATGGAAAAGCAGAGAACCAGAAACATTGGTTATGAAAATTTGGACATCAACAACATATCAATATGTATCTAGATATGTAGAAAAATCAAGTGTAGCATGCATACGTGTTAGGCAAATGTCTGCTATACATATTCATATACATATTCTCATGTCCCAATAAAATTAATTCTACGTTAAGACTAACATTTAGATTCCTACCAAGATTGCAAGCAGGTGATTGACGAAATCAAGACAATTTTATTATTATCTAATACAAGAAAAATGGCAAGAAGGAATAATGATAAAATCTGTTTAAAGAAGAAACCGTTCTGAAATCCAGAGTTAAATTATCAAATCCAAGATAAAGTCTAACAAATTTATCGATTCATTGTATTAAGAAGAACTCACAGCAAGAAGTTACACAAAGGTTTATGAAAACAACTAAACATACTCTTAAGTTAAATGACAAGAAACTAGGCAAAACAACAAACAATAATTCCTTTTTTTGAATGACTGAGAAACAGTAAGAAAACATGTTCAAAATATTTTAAGCACAATCTGATAATCATATGCGTCTATCCAAAATCATGGTACTCTAAATCCTCGTCATACTAGTAAGCAAGGCTACGATAATCACAGAGTCCTTGACTTATGCACATATCTCTAAAATCATGGTATTTAACATTTTCGCGGTGCCGCATGCTTGGCTGCGAAAACCTTAAATTCCCACACCCGAGAAATATATCCAGAGTCAGACTATATGTCCTCACCATGCTGGCTAATGTGACTATAGAAGACTAGATTCCATAACATAGATGACCTAGCCCATATAATTTCATCTTGCCAAAAATTAAATTAATCAACAATGAATACTCAAAAATCAAATCAAAATTTATTAACGAACATCAAAATTCAAAATGAACTAAATCCATCAAAATACAAACTCAAATGCAACAGCTATCGTCAAAATTCAAAATTCGAAAATCTTCCATCAAAATAAATACAAACTCAAATTCAACAATAATCCATAAAAATCAAATTTAACAACAAAAGTAAAATAAATTAAATCAAGGGGAAAATAGAGTTTTCAAATCGAAGTTAAATAAGATTCTCCAGGGTCGTCCCAGGAATCTCTCAAGGGTTCCTATCTGTGATTGAGTACCTTCAAAATATATCCTAATCCTACTGCAGGCTGTAGTGGTACTCTAGTTCGAATACCACTACACTTTAGTCTCGACCTGCATGGGCCACCACTAAAAACGTGTCACGACCCGCACCCTAGCGTTAGGGCACGAGAACGTAACAACGCCCAGCCTACGCCGCAGTGTCGGCGGTAGAACGCTGTCCTAGGTCTCAATGCATCTAACAGTATAACACTAAATAGTTTATACTCCCCGAATGGGGGTGACATAGCAGATACAGACTCAATCACATCTAAGGTAGAGCATGATAAAGATAGATAAAACATGAAATCCAAAAGAGATACAGGAGATAGAAGCCTAAGTGTCTAAGATACATAAACTCAGAAATACATCTCAAAACTCAATACAGATACAGTAATCCACAAAGTAAATACAACTCCAGACAAAATGAAATAACTACCTAAATAACCCCTACTGTGTCTCCTCTAGGCTAGCAGGCACCTCCAGGCTATCTGTAAAATTTATCAACAGGTCCAGTCAGGACTGGAACGAGCACATTACATCTCAACAGTTCATCGCAGGTTAGAAAATATTCATGCAGTAAAGTAAGATACAAGTACTGAAAGAATGCAGTATGTAAACAGAGAGAGAACTGTAATAGAAATATCTACTATACATAGGGAACTAGCAGTGACTAGTGAATCAGAGTACAATATGAACATGTAAATGGCATAGGAGATTCTGATGCTACACTATGGAAAAGATTCTGATACTACACTACTGGTGTATTATTCACATGTCCAATTCTACTCCCCCGTACCCCCAATCAATACACAAGGATCCAGCCAGGTTATGTTATATGATGCTATGTAACAGACCCCGAAGGTGGTAGACCCCGAAGGTGGTAGACCCCGAAGGTGTAACCCCGAAGGTGATAACCCCGAAGGTGATAGACCCCGAAGGTGATACTAGTAGTCCCATAAATGGGATAAGGATTCTAGGAAGACTCTACGATCATAAGAGTATATGTCGTAAGTGATCAAAGAACCAATGAAGCATATGATACTTCATGTAAGTGAAACGCACAGAACATGTAGTACCCGATGCTCCCTAAGGATAACATCTCGAGAAGGGATCCATATAGTACCAATCCGTGTGACCAACGTGACAGTACAAGTAAAGTAATCTACTGCAGGAAATAATTCTAAGCAGGATATGAAATGATCAGAGAATGTACTCGCCTCGATAACCTGAACAGCTGATAAGTATAGAGGGGTCCCACTGAAGCCACAGAGTCCTATTTAAAGCAACACAGGTTACAAGGTGTTCAAGTTGTAATAAATGAATCCACAACAATCTATTTTATTCTAGGTTCTTCTAAGTCAAACAACTCTAGGTCGACTCCGGTCAATGATCTAGTCAAACTAGGTCAAGTGTTGACTTACAGTTGACTCTGGGTCAACTGGTCAACTTAGGTCAATCAGGGTCAATTCTAGTCTAAAATAAAGTGTACTTCGTTATTTGTACGTCGAAACTTACGGCACGCAAATCGAGATAAGAAGATTATCGGTAAGGTTGATAATCTTATTATAGTGATCCACGTGTCCAACATGTCAATTTCAGCGATGTGAGATCACTGGAATTGGCTGATCTCAGTTTCGTTGTACTAATCCCGAAATACGAACATTATATGAATTAATTATTAATTAATTATAAAAAGGTTAAACTTAGAAAAATTATCAACAAATATTGTCGGACGATGAAATGAACATCGCCAACGTGTCCAGAAAGGTCAAATTAGCTAGGATAGCCTACCCAACGGTCCAATTTGGACACAAGGGCAAAAAGGTAATTTCGGATCAAAACGGTGTCCGTGTCGGAGCCGTTTTGCACCGAAAAACGTGCAAGAAAACAAGTCTATAAAATATAACAAATTATATGTCCACGCAACCAGAATGTCGATACGAACCCAACGGTATCTCCAGAATTGGATTCCGTTGACCCGATCTCATTTTGGCCCGTTGACCAGAACTTGGAATTCCGGTTTGCACGGAAATGCGTGCCGGAGCCAAAGTCCTCAAAACTCAGCAAATTATATGTCAACGAGTCCAGAATGACGATACGAACTCAACGGTATCTCCGGAATTGGATTCCGATGAGCCGATCTCAAAATGACCCGTTGACCCAGAATGTGGGACCCGCTTTGCACCGAAATGCGTGCCCGGGCCCACGTTCTCCAAATCTAACAAATTTTATATGAAAACATGCCAAAACGACGCCACAAGTCTAATGGTGGTGTCAGAAATGAAATCTGGAGTCCCGTGTTCAAAAATGGAATTTTACAAGTTGGAAATTACGAATTCGGACGACCAACTTTGGCGTCGAATTCAACCAATCAAACAAGCTCAAACTGAAATAAATCTAAAGGGGGCAGGAAGAGGGTTATACCAGCTTCACACGGAACTGGTAGCACGCCAAACGGAGCTGCGGTGGAGGAGATACAAGCTGACGAAGTTGGCCCCGCGAAACTGTCCAAATTTAACACAATTTAAACGGTCAACTTGGTGGCCGGTTTTGATGTACCAAACGATAAAATTAACGGACAAAATTGACAGGGATGAAGGTGGATATACCGAGATTGCGACGGAGTGAAGAAATCGCCGATCCAACGGTCGGATCTCCGGGAAAATGCGCAAAGTTGCTGCGACGGGGCGCCAAAACGGACTTCATTTCGCGCGCGTCACGACGGGATTTCGTGCGAAATGCACGAATCGTCTATACGTCGCGCTCGAGGAGGAGAGGGCAGACCCAGGGGGTCGATGGTGATCGCCAAGGGGAGGGGGCCACCACGGCGGGGTCGGCCACGCCGGTGGGGGCCGGAGGCGGCGCGACAGCGCCGCTCGCGCGCGCACAGGCGCGGTGGCTGCTTCCACTGTTGTGCGACGCTGCTGCAGCCGCTGCTCGTGCGGCACGGTGGCTGCCATGGCGACGCAAGGGGCGCGGCCACTGGTGGTGGCGGCGGCTCGCGCGAAGCGGTGGTGACAGCGGTTGGAGTGGTGGTCGGGGTAGATGAAGGTTGTCATGGTGGTGGTGCGGTTGGTTTGAATGGAGGAGAAGGAGAGCTGTAGGCGCTGCTCGGCCAGGGTGGCCGGAGCCACGGCGATGGCTGTGGTCGAGTTTGCCATGGTCGGGCCATGGTGAAGTGGTCGGGGTGGTTCTCGGCCAAGGTCGGTGGCGTGGTGGTGATAGGCTGTGGAGTGGTGGTGGCTCGCGAAGGAGGAGAGAAGAGGCCGTGGAGGAGATGATGGAGATGGTGGCCATGGCCGACGGCCATGGGTGAGGTCGGCTGGCCAGTGAGGAGAGGAGTGATCGGGATGGAGTGGTGAAGGTGATGATGGTTTGCATGGTTTTGGTTGTTCAGTACAAATGAGAGAGGGAGAGAGAGAAAAGTATTAAATGAGGGGGAGGGAGAAAAGATAAGATGGAGTGAGAAAAGTGTTCCAACATCAAAGTTAGGGCCGGCACCCTATGAGGAGGAGGCTGTGAGAATGAATGGATGGAGGAGATTCAGATGGGGAAATCCAAGGGCTACAAATTAAATAGGAATATTGGATTATTCTTATAGGATTTAATTCCAGAAAAATTCTGATAAATAGAGAAAATATGTAGGAGAACACTTAATATTTTTGGACAAGAAAATATGAGGATGTCATGATGGAGAATAACATGGAGCTGGACTGGACTCGGTGGAGCCGGATTGAGTCAAAATTGGACATTGTGCAAAAATCGAATTAAAATTAGGAATCGATGATCATGGGCAAATAAGTAGCACATGGGGATTCCAATAAATGGGACACAAGTGGCGGACAGATAGTAGGCTCAAAGTGGGCCATGTCCATAGTTGGGGCGGACAGGTTTTGGTCGACAGGGGACCCACAAATCAAGTTGGAAAATGAAGGTGACGCCGTGGCGCGAAATAAAATCGGGTCACGTGTCGGGAAAGTTGTGCGAATCAAATGGAGCCCAAAATGACATGAATGAGTGGGAACGAAGGTCATGGGTGACGAGCGTCTCGAGTAGATCATCAATGAGGAGTTGGTTTCAAGGAAAAGACTGGTCTGGCGCTTCCAATTTAAATGTCATGGCAACGCGCTGAAAATGATCAAGGAAAAAAGTGGGAAAATCAATTACTGATCGAACGGTCTAATTCGACCCGAAGTTCAGCGAAAAAAAGGGGCACAAGGGAACAAGTTTGGGTGGGACACCATATACCGTCATGAAGGTAATCGTGTCCACTCCAAAACTCGTGAAGGGAATTTCCAGAGTTGAACATCCCTGATACTCCAAATATCAATGGCATGAAAAGTACACTAACAGATAAATAAATAGAATGAAATATTTAATGTAACCAAACAATCAGAAAATAAATAAAATGAAAAAAAAATCAACCCGAATTTCAGGGTGCTAACAGAAGGCAAACAACAGGCTCAGTTTGATAAGCCAATCAAGAAGTCTTCTCCTCTTGGACTTCAGAAGCCTTACAACTTCGACATTTTGGCTCAACTTGCTAATACTCCAGCTAGAATGTCCCTTTTTGAACTTCTACGTCTTTCTAAAGAAACTCGGGAGACGTTAAGTGAAGCACTTCTACAAGCTGACTCTTGTCTTGCACAATTGAAGAAGCCGGATGCGGAACCTGCCACTTGCTTACATTGCAACAGTGTATTGGAGATTATCCCAAATATCACCTTTACACAAGACGACATGTTACTGGAGGATAATCGACATGACCGACCTCTCTACTACACTGGTTATATTGATACGATGAAGATAGATCGTATCCTCATTGACCCAGGGTCTGCTATAAGCATAATGCCAAAGAGTTTATTGGATGAACTAAAAATCCCTCTTCACAAGCTCTCCAAGACGGTTATTACTATCTTGGGATTCAATCAAAGCCGAAGTGAGCCTTTGGGAAAGATTCATCTGAAGCTTCAGATAGGCGATTTCAGATCTAAAGTTACTTTCTATGTGATCGAGATCGCGGGATCCTATAATCTTCTTCTGGGGAGGCCCTTTCTTCATGAAAATAATGTGGTGCCTTCTACTCTTCATCAATGTTTTAAATACATTGATAGCAATGGAAGAGTACAAAAAGAAGTTGCTGATATAAATCCCTTCCATGGGGTTGAAGCTTATTTCAACGATTCCCGAATGTACAAAGAAGAGTATACAAGGATCATACAAGCTATGGAGAAAGAAGATGCACAAAGTGAGACTTTAATAATCCCTGTTAAAAGTCGAACTACTCAGCAACAATCTCCTAAACCCTCTGGAGAAGATTCTTTCATCATTCCAGTGAGTGGACGGATCTCTCCGTTAACTCAGTCATCTACTCAAAATACACTGATCATTCCTGTCAGTGGGCGTACTACAGTTCCTGTACCTTCACAAGATACTCTGCTAATTCCAGTTGGAGGACGGACTACTCTTCCTACTCAAACTTCAAGGAAGCTCACCTCTTCTGAGCCATTTGTTATCGATCTTAATCGAAACAAAGCTTCTTCTTCTTCTCCCCTTTAGTCATTGACTTGGCTAAAATCTCTAAGGCTCAGCCTTCTCCCAATGTAAATATTACTGCTTTTATATTTAATGAAAAGTCTCCACCTTTGCAGTACGTTGATGTGTGTAATTATGTTCATAGTTATTTATATCTGTTAGATGACTTGAACACAATAACCATAGGAGTTGTACAGACTGTTCATACAGATATATCTCTAGAACCTGTACAATCTTCATACTTTCTAGTTCCCAGCAGAAAGCCAGGAGACATTCCAATATTCTTCTACAAAGGGCCTCAAAATCCTTCTGATCTTGAAGATGATGACAAAATGATGATACTGGAAGATTACAACTACGTCGTTATAGTCAGTAATCTAGAGACATCATCAAAAATATGGGCTATGACTTCAGGACTGGCCTCAATAATGGAAAAGGAAGAAAAATGCCTGTCCGGATTTCTCCTTTGAAATATGGAAGGACGAAATGCGGATTGGGTTATACTGCTCCTACTCCTTTCATCAACATT
Organism: Iris pallida; assembly: GCA_029216955.1. NCBI lineage: Eukaryota > Viridiplantae > Streptophyta > Magnoliopsida > Asparagales > Iridaceae > Iris > Iris pallida. The sequence continues at coordinate 31,091 of JANAVB010035699.1, read as the reverse complement.
ATCCATGAAGATCCTGAGTCTGACGAAGATAAGAGATCTGATTCTTCTAGTACTACTTCTTGGGATTCCGATACGAGTATCGGTGACTTCTATTGCAACCTTCTGTCTTCTAATATGGTTTCCATTGACCATTCTGAAGAAAGTGATGAAGACGAAGAAGAGTTTGAAATCTCACCTGAATCAGAACAGTGGGCCCAAAGATTAGATAATCAATGGGAGTTCCGCTTCGAGCAAAAAGAACCTCCGACTGAAGATAAACTTGTTCAAATAGATGTTGGTGAAGAGGGATCTCCCAAACCAATATTCATCAGTGAAAGTCTTTCAGAAACTGATAAGAAAGACATGATCAAACTCATTCGTGAATACATTGATGTCTTTGCTTGGAGTTATGAAGATATGCCAGGGCTTGATCCTCAAATTGCAACTCACAAGCTCAACATCTTGCCGAATGCTAAACCGGTCAAACAACAACAGCGACGATTTCGTCCAGACATCATGGATGCAATTGAAGCTGAAGTCAATAAACTCATTACCTCTGGGTTTATTAGAGAAGAACAACATCCCGATTGGGTGGCTAATATTGTTCCTGTTCTTAAAAAGACTGGCAAGATCAGAGTATGTATAGACTTCCGCGATCTCAATGCGGCTTGTCCTAAAGACGAGTTCCCTCTACCAATCACTGATGTCATGGTTGATAATACCTGTAGATTTGAACGAATGTCATTCATGGACGGGTATTCTGGGTACAATCAGATCAAAATGTTTCCAGAGGACGAGAAGCACACTTCTTTCAGAACGCCGATTGGTACATACTGTTATACAGTTATACCATTCGGTCTCAAGAATGTAGGAGCAACTTATCAACGAGCTATGAGCACTATATTCTGTGAATATTTGCGAAAAATAGTCGAATGCTATGTTGACGATATTGCAGTCAAAAGTCGACAAAAGGAGGATCATATCCAAGATTTGAAGACTATATTTGATCTAATGCGTAAGCATCAATTAAAGATGAACCCTACTAAGTCCTTCTTAGGCGTCTCTAGTGGTAAATTTCTCGGCTTCGTCATTACCTCTAAAGGTATACACGTGGATCCCGAGAAGATCAAAGCCATCCAAGAGATGCGTCCTCCACGCACCTTAAAAGAGCTACGAGGATTTCCAGGAAGAATCGCTTATATCAGGAGATTCATCTCTAATTTATCAGGACGCTGCAGACCATTCAACAAACTTATGAAGAAAGGTGTCTCTTTTGTCTAGAATGATGAATGTCAGAAAGCATTCGATGATATAAAATAATATCTGATGAGCCCTCCAGTATTGGTACCTCCCGTCTCAGGAATACCGTTCCTCCTCTATACTCGAGCAATGAGTCATTCATTGGGTGCATTACTCGCTCAAAAGAATCAAAATGGCCATGAACAAGCCATTTATTATCTCAGCCGCACTATGACCGGAGCTGAACCTCGATATTCACCGGTTGAAAAAGAATGTCTAGCCTTGATGTTTGCTGTCCAAAAGACACGTCATTATATCATTGGCCAGACTATTCATGTCATCTCCAAGATCAATCCTATACGGATCATGATGAAGAAACCCAGTGTTTTGAATTCTCGATTGGCTAACTGGGGAATCCTACTTGCTCAGTATGACATGCACTATATTCCTCAGAAATCAGTCAAAGGACAAGCTTTAGCTGATTTTCTGGCTGCTCAGTCAATTCCAGAAAATTCAAAACTCTATGATGAAATCCCAGATGAAGTCCTAGATTCAAATCAAATTGCTGAAGAAGATCCTACTTGGCGTCGATTCTTTGATGGAGCATCAAGAATTGGTCCTAATGGCGATATTGTCGCTGGAGTTGGAATTGTTCTTGTATCGCCAGAAGGTCTTGCCATCCAAAGAGCTTATTCTCTCGATCAGCCGTGTTCAAACAATGTAGCTGAGTACCACGCATTACTTATTGGTCTTCAACTCGCTAAACATCTGAATATTCAACATTTGGAGGCGTATGGAGACTCTAAACTTATTGTCAATCAGATCAGGGGTACTTATGAAGTTCGCCATCAAGATCTGGTTCCTTATCATAGAGCGGCCATATCTATGGCCTCATCATTTAAGGAATTCTTCATTGAACATGTTAGGCGAGCATGTAACACAGAAGCTGATGCCCTTGCTAATCTTGCAGCTGTGCTGGCTATCCCAATCAGACGGCAACAAATGATTGTTGTTCGTAATCGAGAATTATTGCATCTTGAAAATAACCTGACTCTAGGACTTCCAGTTGACATTGAAGAATCAACATCTCATGACGTCAACACAACAAGAGGATTTGGATTCAGTCGTAAATCGATGTCATCTTCATCCGATTCCAACATGGAATTCATCTTCAGTAACTCGACTGAGAATTAGAATACGGATAAAGATTGGAGACTTCCTTTCTTAGATCTCGTATTATATGATATTCTTCCGGACGATCCGAGTGAGACAGCATCTATCAGACGACGATCACTCAGATTCTATTACAATCATACAACAAAGACCTTATATCGTCGAGCTTATGATGGTTTACTCCTTCGGTGCATTGCCGGTGATGAAGCCCAACAAGTTATTCGTGAAGCACATGATAGAATTTGTGGAGCGCATCAACCTGGGCCAAAACTTCAAGACCGTATTCGACGGATGGGTTATTATTGGCCAACTATGGTATCAGATGCCATTAAATATGCAAGGAAATGCAAAGCTTGCCAAATCCATACGGATTTTATACATCAACCCTCGGAATTTCTACATCCGACGGCAGCATCATGGCCCTTCGAAGCTTGGGACATGGACATTGTCGGCCCGATCAATCTATCGTCATCTAAAGGTCATCGGTTCATTCTCGCAATAACCGATTACTTCTCCAAATGGGCCGAAGCTATTCCTTTATCTGAAGTTAAGACGTCTAATGTCATCAGCTTTATTAAGCACCACGTCATCTACAGATTTGGTGTTCCTCGACGCCTTGTTCATGATAACGGACCACAATTCATCAGCCAGAAATTTACTCGATTCTGTGACGATCACCGGATCAATAATGTGGCTTCTACCGCATATAATCCAGCAGCTAACGGATTGGCAGAAGCTTTCAACAAGACTATCATCAAACTCCTAAAGAAGTTTGTCTCCACTAACAAACGTAATTGGAGTGACAAGCTCGGGGAATGTTTGTGGGCTTATCGCACTACAGTCCGTAATGCTACTAAGTGTACACCTTTCTCTCTGGTGTACGGATCTGAGGCTGTTCTCCCATTAGAGATTCAAATTCCTTCTTTAAGGATAGCAATCGCTAATGAACTTACTGCTGAAAATAATGATCGTCTTCGACTTCAAGAATTGGAGGCTCTGGATGAAAAGCGGTTATCTGCTCAACAGAATATTGAATTCTATCAAGCTAGAATTTCAAGGGCTTTTAACAAGAAAGTCAGAATTCGAACATTTCAGAAAGGAGAACTTGTGCTTACTGTCAGACGCCCGATGACTATGACACACATGAGTAAGGGCAAGTTTGATACAAAATGGGAAGGTCCATTCATTGTCAATAAGATCTTTTCTAATGGGGCTTATCAACTCACTACTCTAGATGGTAAAGCCACTATGATGCCCATCAACGGCAAATTCTTGAAGAAGTACTACGTTTAATATTTCTATCAAGATTGTCCTCCCATCATTCTCCAGCTGTTTCATTGTTCTTTCCGAAGAATCATTCTGATATCTATTTTCCCCAGTGGAGATAGGTATTCTACTTTGTATCGTTTTCTCAATAAATTTGATATCCAGAAAATCATGTCCATTTTACCTCTGAATTTTCTATCTCAATATCATATTTATGAAAATGATATTTAGTATTTCTGATTTCTGAGTCAAAAGATCAATGAATAAAGGCAAAAATATAAAGTGGGAAGGATATATCGTAAACAAAGTTTCCTTAAACGGAGTTTATTTGAGACAAATTCCTCAAGAAAAAGAGTACATCATCATGGAAGATCACTGTAATCCCTTTCATATTTGGGACGAGGACCACATACATAATCAGCAAAAGAATTGAGTACATCTTTTCCTGACCGCACCAAGAATTGACAGGCAGCCAGCCTCATTGCTTCTTCTTCTTCGGTTTCTCCTGGTTCGATCAGGAAGTCCAGGATATCTTTTGGCGGCTTGGGAGTAGACGAGCTTTCGCCCATTTCCTTCTTCTGCGGAGGTGGATGTTCTTTAACACCTTTAGTAGCTTCGGGGACGACTTCAGCCTTCATTATATTCTCTTCAGAAGACATTGTGGATAAAATGCGATCCTTCTACTCAAATATATGCTCTATTTATAGGCATATGGTTACAAGGATCGAAGGGACGTATTCTTTCCCGATATTCAGTTCATCCATTCATTTCTCACATTCATCCGACGTTTCACATGTTCATTGATACTTGACGGTTCGTCCGTTCATTTATTATATTCACTCGACAGTTCATCTGTTCATCGTTTCCTAACGGTTCATCCGTTCATAATCTTCTATCAGTTCATTAAGTGGGGATTCGTTATTGATCACGTTTTCATAACCTCTGAATCAATTCCGAATCTACTTACTCATTTGTCATGTTTTGACCTCTGCATAGAAATTAATCTATTTTCTTTCGAGTTCCTATATATTATCATGTCCATAATACCTCTGATAATATCATATACTCTAAAACAGAAAAGATGATTTTATTATCTATCATGTCCACAATTCATCCACAAATACAAATCATTGAGCATAGAAGAATTGTCATTTCTATTCCCATTTCACCACAAAAAAGTCTATTACATTTTCTTAGACTTTCTTACAAATCATAATAAAAATCTATTACGAATCTTGGATTTTCATTCTACACCACAACGATAACCTAATAGAGATCTATCTTCTTCTTTGGATCTTCTCCGTCGGACCTTCTCCGTCAGGTTCGTTGTTGGTGGCAATTCCTGACTGTCTGGGTCTCAGTCACGACCAGATCAGCAGGAATCAAACTCTGGTCTTCTCTCTCCGACGAGAGGAGAACCACAGAGTATGGCAGCCCGACGGCGTGTTGCTGCCAATACAGCTCGTGGAGGAACGGCGGCACCTCAAGTAGGTAGGAATGTATCTAGCATTGGGATACGATTCCTAGTTATGCCGTCAGAGGAACTCTACTACCCAATCTCTCGGTAGTAGAGTTGACTCCACCATCCAACTCTCGTGTATAAAGGCTCTTCCTACCATCTAAGAAAGACCCTTCTATCTCACGAAGAGTTCTGAGTTGTCTGATTTACGCGTCAAAAGCGTATGAGCTCCCTGATGTAGATGTCAGCAGGATATTCTCCATAGCATCCACATCCCCAATGCCAGTTCTGAAGAAAATTTTCAGCCAAAATTCTGCAAGAAACAGTAAGGAAAAATCAGCCGACAGAAATTGGCCAGATGCATTCTGTTCATTTCAGGAAGATGAATTTGTCTTTAGCAAACAAAAATTCGATGCGTGTATATTGAACTTACCGCTGAGTTTGCTGCTAAGGATTGACAGACCCATGTCTGGTAGCGTGCACAGAAGTCGAACATCAGACAACATGGCTTTCCTATTTTCTTCTCACAGAAAGTTCATTCTCAGAAGAGAGGAAGAAGAATGGGAAGATGAGTTTGCGTGGAGTTCATCTATCTATTTAAAGGGTCAAGTGCAGGTCTATTCTTGGAAAAGATCCGCATAAATAGCGCTCGTAAATTGTGGAATGAGTGTCACGTGTACTTCGGGAGACAGTGCAACATTGGAAACAGTCAAAGTGTGCTAATTAATATTCTTCATTAAAAGGCACGCAGATCAAACACAAAAGTTGTACTTCATTCTTTAAACAGGCACTGATGGCCTTACAAAAAGACAAAACAGAAAAGTGCAACAAAAGCGTAGAAAGTTACGCTCTATTTTCCAGAGCGGCTAAGTTTGATGCCTAACTCCTCTACGCTCTTAACTCCCAGGCGATACAACAGAGTCTCGAGCATTTCACGCTTCTCCATAAGGCTCCGCCCATCAGAAGAAGACGAGCCATCCAATCCAAAGTAGCTCAAGAGATTCTTGGCTAACTGCGTGGAGTCGTCCTTGAGCTCGATGACGGCAGGTTCGGGTTCTTTGCCCCCAAAAGTGGGGTCACCATGGGAACAAAAGCCCAACTTGCGTGCTTCCTCTTCGGCTGCTTCCTTTGGGGTCATATTTTCGAGAGATGAATGTCAAAGCTGAGAATCTCTTCCTGTTTATATAACAGATCTCGTCGACAGTTCATATTCCACCATAAATTGGACGCAATCAGTCTCGGAGAACGAAGAGTCATTATGACATTTAATAAGTTTATTTGGATATTTTCAAAGAACTTCGAAGTCTTTTCGACTTTCGAAAAAATTTTGGAGTCATCTCAGCGTGACTGATTTCATTTCATCATCTCTATTTCAAAGTATTTCGAAAATATTTTATCATTTTTCGAAAACTTTGAAGGGGGTTTGTAGGCCTCAAAAATGAAGTCACGCTGAGTTGATCAGAACAAGTCACGCAGAGTGATCCAAGAAGCAGCACAAAAGATACGCTAAGTTCTGCCTGGCCATCTCCTTTAAAAGTCACGCAGAGACAGCTCAGCTATACGTCAGAATCATAATGACTGACAACACAACAGTCGAGAAACGTCTCCTCATATGCCACGTATGCACAGAAATCGAGAGATCACAGCCGTCTTTTGTGTGATTTTCGAAATCTTCCTTAGCAAGACTCACTCTTCACCAAGTTGGCGTGACTTTGGGTCTTATCTTCATTTAATGCGGCTGACAATATAATCAATGTCAGAGATTTTGTGTCAGACGAAGCATGCCAAATCAAGACAGCTGGCGGTTTGCGTGGATTCTGAACCTTCTCCTTCCTCAAAACATTGCGTGACTTTTTGAGTTATTCTTCTCAAAGCCTGCGTGAATTCTGAAGTATTCTTCTTCAAAGCTTGCGTGGATTTCGCCTTCAACGAGTCTGCGTCAACGAATCTGCGTAGATTTTTGCCTTCAGCAAGTCAGCGTGGATTTCATTTCAACTGGAGTACGTGGCAGCCATGCCACCGATCTCTCTCTCGTGTGCCCAGTAACTTGCACACGACCCATGCACTGATGCCATGTGTCCAACAGTTACGGGCCACGTCCAGTAACTACTCACTAACCCTGCGTGTATTTAGAGTCTGCGTGACTTTTCAAGTGCACCAGTGGTGAGGTAGTTATCTTTTCAGTTACTGTTTTGACTCTATAAATAGAGTTCTTTTTCTCAATCATTGTACAGATACATTGATATCTACTGTCAAAATTTTGAGAGCTTTTCTTCTTCGTATAGTCCAAGGGATAAAGCGATCGTCTTCTAGATCGGATTCCTACAGTTGTAATTTTCCCAGAAACACAACAAATAAAGAGAATTTCTTTATGGAAAACAATATGTAGGGTCAAACACTATATAATATTAGAAATAGTAATATCATTATAATATTTGTTTTTACTTAAGTATACCAAAAATATTATCAAGGAATAATAATTCCCATGACCAGAATTATATATGCCATTATGCTAATAGTGTATTAACAGTTAAGAACTCCTAAAACCAATTGATAATAATGATAATAATAAAGTACTAAGGATAAAGTACTACTGATAACTCAGTTGTACAGCTTTTGTACTCTTTAAAACACACACAAAACAAAGAAAAATAATAAAAATTAAAAAAAAAAACTAAAGGACTTAATACCTACAGTTGTCTCTCGTTGGTGAAAGAAAAACCAAACAGCAAAAAAAAAGGAGCTGGAAGAGAGAGAGGGAAGGCCGGGGAAGTAGAGAGGGGCTGAGTCAAGAGCAGGGAAAGAGAATGGGAGAGAAGAGGGGAGCTGCGGGAGAGGAGTCGAGAGGGGAAGGAGTTGAGCATTACCAGAGGGGTTTTCCAGCGTGCGGGTGTGCTTCGTGCGCTCGTGGTGGAGCCGGGCCCGCCGGTGGAGAACGACGTCGATATCTGGATGCCGGCGTGGGGGTGTCGGCAACCGAGGAGCAGGGTCGGTTGCCCACAGCACTGAGGCGATGCTGATCGGCCACAGCCGATGGATCGGCGGCGCTTGGACGATGAGGTATGGACGGCCACGACGGTGTTCGGATGGCGGAGGCGGATGCGAGCACTTGGCGGCGGGTGTGGCGGTCACTGGTGCTGTCACTACCATATTTTAGTTTGAGGGTATTTTGGTCATTTTGTGACTTTTGAATTATTTAGGATTTTGATTAATTGGTAAATTTTAGATTATTTTAATAATATTTAAATTGATGTATTATGATTTTGGTTATTTTTTATATTTTAATATTTTGGGATATTTTTATATTTTTAATATTGTTTTTATTGGATTTGTTTAGTCGGGTTTGAGTTTCGTCTCGTTCCGACTTGTATTGTGACCCGGATAGCTTAAACTCTAGATGGGACCCAAAATTAAGTTAAGCATGGCCCATAAAATCCAACATTTAAGTTTGTTAGTTAGACTAATTTTTATCATGTTAGAATAGTTAAGTTAGAGACTCAAAACTAGATCCTTTGACCCCAAACTTGAACCTAGTCTAGACTTAACCATATGAGACTAGAGAGGGGCAATTAGGATATTTTCCATTAGCCCTAATGGACTCTTTATGGCAGCCACCTTTAGGGGAGAATGATTCATTTCATTCATTACAATCGTGCCTCTTTTATTTTCCTTTTGTTCTTTCCTAATTTTAGAGAGCCTTCCCTTTGATTTGATCTCCAAATCAAATCATTCCTTCACCAAATCTTCCCTCAATCATTTCCATTCTCCAAGGGAAGGGTGCTACCAAGGAATGGAAGAGAAGTGCAAGGAGGAGTGTGCACTTTAAGGGATCTTCGTATCGGAGACATGTCCTAAAGGATTTTATTGGGATTCCACTCCCAATCGGTAAAACCCATCCTCTAAATCGATTTCCTTTGCATATAAATTAGTTTTGAATCCGTAGGATCTATCTTCATATATGTGTCCCCTTTAGATTCAAATTTGAGGCCATTTGGAGCTCTCTTGAGGATTTTAGATATGTGTCTTGTGTCCTACTTGATAGATCCCAAATTAGGACACCCCATGGGTATGTATGTATGATAATAGTTTAAATAGATATTTAAATTCAGTTTTAGAATGGTTAGAGAGTGGATTGATCTTAGTTAGGATGGTTAGAATGAGTTTCATTTGGATACCTATGTTGGTATCCAAGTATCTTGGCCTACATGTGTTTCTTTTGTCCAAAACAACTCAAATTCGTCATAATATTCATCCACGTTTTTATTAACTAAAACAACTTAGAAATGTCATAACTTTTAGCTTACAACTCCGTTTAATCTTCCTTTTTTTAAAAGAAGAGTATCGAAGTTAGATTTCCAAATATATATTTTAATAAGCCAAAATCATTCTGGAACTTTTTGTAAAATTATTTGAGTGTCAGCTGTCCGAAAGACAAACGCGTTTCGGTGTTTTCGCGATTTCGGGAGCTTTCGAACACGAAAATGCGATCCGTTTGAAGTTTCGGAAAGCTAAAACGAAGGGTTACGACATACTTTAATCCTAGAATTTAGTGAAGGACCAATTGGTACTGTATTGGTTTTAAGTAGAAGAGTGACTATACGACATAGACATTTTGTGTAACCTATGAGCCTATGTAGTATGGATATTAAATGAATGTAGAGTATGTAATGCATGATATGTTAGATAAATGAAATGATTTATATATGATATGTATCCTCTTTACATTAATGTATATATATGGTTGAATGCAAGCATGTAGGAATGCAATCAATGTAATGTATGTATTCACATATATTTTGAGTTAAATATATGAGTTTGTATGCATATATTATATGTATGCATGTATGCAGGAATGAATGTAATATAATTTAGAGTATGCATATATGAATATAATTTATGCAAATATATAATGTATTCAAATATGTATGTATGCATCTGTGTATGTATGTATGTATGTATGTATAGGTGAATGAATGAATGCAAGTATGCATATATGATATGTATGTTGGCATGTATGCAATGTATGTATGTATACACGATATATATGTATGCATGTATACAATATAAGCATGTATGAATGTATACATGTATGTTGTGTATCTATGTATGTATGTGTGGATACATGAATCAAGTATGTATATGTGATAACATGAATGAATGAATGTATAAATGCATGAATGAATGTCATATATGAATGAATGAATGAATCAAAGGTATAAGTAAAATATAATGCATTGTAATGAATGTTAACATATATAATGTATAGAAGTATGTATGTAAATGTGCATGAATGTATATATCTATGTAACTATGTAAATATGCATGATGTAACATATGCCTATATATATAAATATGTATGTAATATGGATATGCATGTATGTATAAAGGTATGTATTTATATATAGTATCTATTTTATATTATGCATTGTTGTGGTTCACATTACCTTGTGATTGTGTGAGTGCTATCCTAGGCTTGGTTAGGCCTAGTGAGACTTGTTAGACTTGTTTGGGCTAGGACTTGACCTAGTTGACCTAGTTTGACTAGTGTGGTTGACTATAGTTGACCAAGTGTTGACTTTAGTCTAGTTTGACCTAGACAGCATGTAGATGCATTGTAGCAGTCTATTTTACAATTTTGGACATGTAGTGACTTGTACTGTTCTATAGGAGCCAGACACCACTCCTCGGACAGTATATTTTCTTCAGATATTCAGGATACCAGGCGAGTACATTCTCTGATCATTTTATAACCTGCTTAGGATTATATTCCTGCTCTAGATTACCTTATTTGATGTTGTCACAATATTATCACGGATTGGTACTGTATGGATCCCTACATGAGATGTTATCCCCCTCGGGAGCATCGAATACTTTATGTCATGTGTTTCATATACATCATGTATTTCTCGCTCTCATGTTATTCATGTTTCTCATGTGCTTCATGCTCGTTCATGCACGCTCGTGTACTCTCATGTGCTCTCATGTTCGGTCATGTTTCTCGTGTACTTTATGTATAACCTATACTTCATGTGTACCCATTTATGGGCCTTCATGTGAAATTCATGTGCACTCATTTATGAGCCCTCATGTATACTTCATGTGCACCCATTTATGGGCCTTCATGTAAAATTCTTGTGCACTTATTTATGAGCCCTCATATATACTTCATGTGCACCTATTTATGGGCTTTTATGTGAAAATTATGTACGTAACATAACGTGTCTGGATCCTTGTGTATTGATTGGGGTATGGGGGAGTATAAATAGTCATGTGAACAATTCCAAAGTAGTATAACCATGTGCAGCTCTTTAGTATATTTATGTACAAATCCAGCCGTTCGCATGTCGACTTTGTACTCTAAATCACTAGTCACTGATAGTTCTCTACTTATTGTAGATATTTCCATTACAGTTCTCTCTATTTACATTATGTACATTCTTTCAGTTTCATGTATCGTACTCTCTTGCATGTTTATATTTTCTAACCTGTTATGATCTGCGTGAGATGTGTTGTGCTCGCTCATGTCCTGACTGAACCTGTTAAAAATTTTACATAGGATAATGAGGCTATGGTGTCTACCTATTATGGTGTAGCTATAGACAACACTTGTGACTTGAACCCACTTGCAGTAGAGGATCTGCCACCAGTGGTTTAGACTGCTAGCTTAGACTCTTACCTTGTCTTCTTATTGATACATTATTGTATATATTGGGAGTTTGTTTTATCTGGATGTTTGTGGAAATGTTATCATAGACACTTAGACTTCTTTCTATTGTATCTCTTGTGTGGATTCGTTTATATCTATCTATCTATCTTATCATTTTCTGCCTTAGATGTGATACAGACTGTATTCTGTTATGTCACCTCCATTCGGAGTGTATATACTGTACAGGTACCTTATATAGTATTAGATGATTGACCTAAGACAGCGTTCTACCGCTGACACTGCGGCGTAGGCTGGACGTACCCGCTTCTCTGCCCTTACTCTAGGGTGCGGGTCGTGACAAGTGCACACCGATTTAGAGGCAATCGGCTGGGAGCGAGGTAAGTTGTATTTTGGGGGTTTTTGGGTGTGCGGTGGTGATGATTGGCCGCGGGTCAGAGTCACGGCGGTGACGGCGAGTAGGAGTTTGGGGGTTTGTGATGATGTGGTGGTGGCGGTTAAGGGAGGTTTGGTCAAAAGAAAGGACTGGGATCGCGGTTGTGGTGAAGTGAGGTCGGTGTACTGGTGGTGGTTACACCGATAGTGGTGGTGGCGTTGCAGTGGGTGTGTTGAAGGTTGGTCGTGCATTGTTACGGCAAGGTCTCGGCCGGAGAAGACAGGGGGTTTTGGTGGTGATGATGACGGTGGTGGTGGTGAAGTCGGATGGCTCGGCCAGGGCGTTTGGGCGAGGGTTGGCCGCGGTGTCGGGTCACAACATTGGGGTTACAGTGGCAGAGGTGATGTAGGAGGTGGTATTGGGTCTTGGATAGGACTGGTGGCTGGGTCGGAGTTGCTAGCAGTGGGGTGAGCGGAGATGGCAGCGACAGAACACGGGCACAGTTTTAGAGTCTTTAGGGGTTGTGTCGAGATGTGTTCGACACAACAGAGGAGGGTCTAGAGATGTGTCCTGCGAGACACGGGACGGGTCAGCGTCTGGGGTTGTCGGACTCGGAGAAATTTATGTACATATACAAAAGGATAAATAGTGGATGGGGGTAGGGGACACGGACACGATGCACAAACTTAGGTTGTGGAATTTGGAGTTAAAATTTTATTGAAAAGAGTGAAGGGGCCTCTCCTTATATAGGAGGTGGTGCTCCTAGTTAGATAAGAACTGGATTTGTTTAAATCCTCGTTAGATAATTCCTCCTCTAATTTAAATCAATTCAATAATTTCAAATCCAAATCCAAATCAATTTAAATATAATTACATTCCATCTTTTAATTCATATTCATATAAGATAAATCAAATTTCAAATATTGATATTAATCAATCCATAAAATTAAATCAAGATTTAAATTACAACATTAATTTCAAAATATATTTTCCAAAAATACTAATAATAATAATTTCGAAAATCACCATTATTATTTAAACATCAATATGAAATAACTTCAAAAATATCTTTTTAATAAATTGACATAAAAAATTTTGAAAGTTAAAATATTAAATTCATGCAATCGCATGCAAATAGAATATTATTTTCTAAGTTACAAATTATACTAGTATCACGAAATAAAATATCTTTTTAGAAATAAATGCGAGTTTAGCAAATCTAGGACGACACACTAAAAAATTTACTTATACTATTTTGAAACATAATATCTATTTTCAATATTTATCAGAAAAAATAACCAAATATTTAGTATATAAATAAAAAAAATATTTCTTATCTACACATTCGCACTCCACGTACGAATACGAAAAGAAAAAAAAATAAATCGATGCCATAAAAAATAAATAAAAAATAAAAAATAGGGGAAATTTTTTGGGGGTTTACATCCTACCCAACTTACAAAAATTTTGTCCTCAAAATTAAGAATAAGTAGGGGGTTGAGAATGTACCAGGGTATACCGACAAGGCAACACAATCAAATCATTTGGACGGGATAAGGAAACAACGTTCAACACGAATATGCTTTAGTGAATCGTGATTTCGGTAATGACGAAAATAAATCATGAATATGGTATGGATGAGGGTCGCTAGTCAAGGCAGTAAAATCATGATAATACGAAGGGAGTAGATCAAGAGAATAACTTAGGGGCTTGGGAGAGATGGTTCTTCGGAGAAGGTTGCATGGTGAATATCTAGGTTGAGGGCACGAATGAAAGGATGATTGGAATCATTTTCAAGTTTCATATAAGGTTGCGATAATAGATATGGAATCGACGAGTGGTTCAAGCGAGGATATAGTCACCTTGGTTGGTCCATGGCTAACTATCTTGGCAATAGATGGTGGGATAACTAAAGGTGATACTTTGGGTTTATTTATTAAGTACGAGTCTTCGTCTAAATAAGTGAAAGACGAAAAACCAATATGAGCCTAAAGAAGTTGTTTTCGAGTACCAATATGTGGTTCAAAGGCGAGTGAGTAATTCAAAAAGAATTGCAAAGGCTATCGCGGATGGGACTCTAAAGGGCAAGTTTAGCTATGTCCCCATCCACGTAGAACGATAGATAAAAGCGAACCAAAGTGCACTAGGTTGATCAGACCATTATACACCGGTTCTGATTAGACAATATGTTAGTGAGCGTGCGCTCAATAGCATATGTCATGAACAAGCTTGATAAAGAATATGTCATGAACAAGCTTGATAAAGAATTGAGCTTGCAAAAACTAGGCTACATTAGCATCATTAGTCTAGATAGTAAAAACATAGGCACGTGAGATTAAGATTGAAAGAAAGCAGAATTAGTTTAAACTCCTTACGATTCTAAGTCATATCCTGTGTTGGTCTCTATACAGTCGTCCTATAGTCTTCTTGTCCAAGTCCTTGGTTGGCTAGATGGGTTAGGGTCCCCTCAATTCTAGAACCTAAGTAAACTATCTAATATAGGTCACAAGGACAAAGGAATTTCTAGGTCATAAGGCATTCTACCCAACTTACAAGAGTTTCACTTATGGTATTTTGGGGTAATTGAAACATATCTATCTAGTAGGGATCACCCGTCTAACCTCTAGCAAGCACTAAGGAAAGATAAGAATTATGATAGAAGGAATCAAGGAAGATGCAAATCGATGAGTCAAGCGGTAGTTCGCAAATAGAATCGAGGAAAAAGGTCAAGTATGTGGATGAGATCCTAGACTCTAATCATATACGCAGGCTTGCTTGGTACGGTAAAGTAACCAAACAATTTATCTTGACCTGCATGGGCCACCACAAAAACATATAACGCCCCAGTCCAAAAATATGTAGGAATAGAAACGTAGACATGCCAGCTGTATTCATACGAAGTACATGGGCCTCGTATGGATACATAAGCTGTAAAATACAGTAAACCACAACTAACTAATTTCATCCACAGAAATATAAAAGATATCATATAATAACCATGATTTGTCTTGGTACAATATGTTGGGTGGAGACACATCCACTACCAACCAAATAAAAGGAAAGAAGTACATGATATACAAAATGATTTGACGAAAGTAGATAGATCCAAGACACGTCATCTTCGAATAAATGAAGAATATCACGACCTTAGCTAGAATACCTGCGGAAGACAAGTACACAAACCTGGTGAGATAACCAGGTCCTCAGAGGGACGTAACAAGATACATAATATCATGCCATATAAACTGAGTAAATACTGCTCAATAATAATAAGTAAGATCAGATCATAATATGGTCTAATACCTCACCATTTGGATTAGCATACCATCCCCCCAACCAAACAAGGACAGGAGATGACATACTAACCCACGATGAAGTATCTTTCCAAGTCACAAATCCAATATGGTATCCGGACCCCAACAAGGTTCAATACCTTCTCATCGGAGTAGTAAGCCACACCTACAACCAAACAAGGACAAGATGTGGCAAACTAATCCGCGACAAATTATTGTTCCAAGCCACGGTCAGATACAAGTACCCAAACCAAGAGTACTAATACCTAACGGATAAGGGTGCCTAACCAATCTAAGTGAATGCAGTTTTAAGAACATCCTCCAACGTATGGGCCCTGGCTAAAATAGGATCGGTATAATCCTCCCTTGGGGCACCAGAGGCCCAATCAATAAGAGCATAACATTCTGCAGAACGCCAGTGGCCGTCAGTAATCATGGGTAATCTCACTCGCATCTCCGGCGGAGCTCACGGGTTACAAAACGTAAAGTGTATAGTCGCCCATACGCTAAGGTATAGTCCTCCCCGCCCAATGCCTACTATGTTGTATCCACAACACATATAACTTCTATTAACCGCTAAGTCAAACTAAGCATGCAACCTCTATTAGCGGTTATTCCTATCGCACGGCTTATACGTACCGGTGGCCAGCCGGTCATGCATGTCCGAGTTCTACATGCGACTCACAGCTCCGTGGTAAAAATGTGTCAAGGCCTATGAATGCAACACACAAAGGGTGGTCCCTTAACTTTAAGTTCAATGTATAAGAAAAATAATACATAGCAGGAAATAGAACTAAACAGTAAAATTCTATCTAATTATGCCATGTATCACAGTTTATTTTGCACAAAATAAATAATGAATAAATGCATGAATATGAGCTAAAGTAAAATAAACAGCTAATGGAAAGGTATCTTGCCTAGTAGTGTCGCCTGATGTGCTGCGATGATGAATGTGGCACGGATTTGACTTTGGTGTTACAAGTACGCAAGGCGGCCTCTGATGGTGATATGGACGGTTCTATTGGGTCCGGAATAATCAAAATAGTTATGGTCGTTAGGAGGATGTACAGAATTGGCGAGGGAATAGAAAAAAGGAGATTTGTTATGGACAAGAGGAATATCGAAGGAAGTTGTACATATTATTTTTAGAAACTATTTATAATCTTTGAAAAATATATTTAGGAGTTCAAATAATTCACATAAATACTTAAAAATAGTTATATATAATAATTTTGAAAAGAATATTTTGTTAGATAAATACTTAAAATATATAATTGTTTTTAGGCTAATACTATCAGTTTGTCGAAATAAATTTACCACGTAAAAGAAAACTATATTTTATTAGTGCAAATAATTTAGATATATATGAAAAATATATATTTTTTAGGGGTAAAATCCTTAACCTCGTCAAAATATAAAACTAAATTTTTTTAATGGATATAAAATACTATAATATTATATTTATGTCCAAATCTTATTTTTAAAATATATGTAGGGTCAAACACTATATAATATTAGAAATTGTAGTATCATTATAATATTTATTTTTACTTAAGTATACCAAAAATATTGTCAAGGAATAACAATTCCCATTACCAGAATTATATATGCCATTATGCTAATAGTGTATTAACAGTTAACAACTACTAAAACCAATTGATAATAATGATAATAATAAAGTACTAATGATAAAGTACTACTGATAACTCAGTTGTAGAGCTTTTGTACTCTTTAAAACACACACAAGACAAAGACAAATAATAAAAATTGAAAAGAAAACTAAAGGACTTAATACCTACAGTTATCTCTCATTGGTGAGAGAAAAACCAAACAGCAAAAAAGAAGAAGAGAGGAGCTGAAAGAGAGAGATGGAAGGCCGGGGAAGTGGAGAGGTGCTGAGTCGAGAGCAGGGAAAGAGAATGGGAGAGAAGAGGGGAGCTGCGGGAGAGGAGTCGAGAAGGGGAGGAGTTGAGTGTTACCAGAGGGGTTTTCCAGCGTGCGGGTGTGCTTCGTACGCTCGTGGCAGAGCCGGGCCTGCCGGTGGAGAACGACGTCGGTGTCTGGATGCCGGCGTGGGGTGCCGGCAACCGAGGAGCGAGGTCAGTCGTGAAGAACAAATAGGCAACTCTAGAGGGGGCTGAATAAAGTTTATGACAATAATGTCCAATTAAAAAATAAAACTCTTTCACCAACAGTAAATAATCAGAGTAAATACAGAAATAGTAACGAGCGAGAAAGCATACGCAAATACAGCCGATTTTAACTTGGTTTCCCTCGTGGAGGACTAGTCCAGGCCTGAGAACTCTAGCTCAGGATTAAATCCACTATTTGTGAAATAGTAGTTACACCCTGTGCCTTTTCTTTAGAAGAGCACGTCAACTTCTTACAGAGATCGCAGTGGCAATGCTTGGAATTTTCCAAGCGACTTCTTGAACTCTTGCACAAACTCCTAACTGAAAAGTACTGAGCACTTTAAGGCTTAGAGAGCTTGTGGCTAGTAGATGAGAAGGGTATGGCTTGTATAAGGCTTTAGAGAGAAGAGAAAAGAAGATTGGATGATTGAAAATGGGAGAATTCATGGCCTATTTATAGGATACCAGATAGGCAGAATTTGGCCAGAATTCTGGGTCAAATATTCAAAAATTTGACCGTTGGACAACTTGCATCCAGCCAACCCTAAAAATTAGGGTCCTGGATTTTAGGAGGCAGAGTTCGGCCCGAACTCTGTGTGGAGGCAGAGTTCGGTCCGAACTCTGTCTCCAAAGCACAGAACTGGTCCAATGGATAAATGGGCTTATTTGGATTTTTGTGGAGCTTTTGATTTGAGGTATGGGTATAGGTTAAGTCTCAAATTGCTCAGTTTGACTCAGTTTACATATGTCTAGACTCAATAAAAGTGTAAAATACAGACGTAAAACATTTAACATAGCAGGTGCGAGCTGTCGTCCGTCTTGTACTGAGTTCAGTCTTCATGTGTCGTATTGAAATATTACAAGTATCATGTCGTCAATTGTATCAATATTTGGTTGACTGTGATTTTGTGTCAACAATCTCCCCCATATTGATAATTGACAAAATGATATTTATATATTCAATATTCATACCTGGACACATTAAAGAGCAGTAGCGTAGCTCCCCCGTAATCAGTGCAGAGCTATCAATAGCTCCCCCGTAAACATTGCTCTGCTCCTGTTGTCCTGATACAAACATTCTTTTCCAAAGCACAGATACACAATAATATGATATGATGATGAATATAGCGAATATAGCAAAATATTTCTCCCCCTTTTGGCATTTATCAAACAACCAGAAATAATGACTGGCAAGCACACCAAAAATAATAATAATAATAAACTGCATAAACTGATAAACGGCAGAATAAAATGTCTCAAGAGTCACATAAAAAGTTCTAATACAACCAAAAAAATAACTACATCAACTAAAAATACAGAAAAATATAAACTACGATCCTCAGCAGCAGCAGCAAGTAGAAATCCACATCCATCATCGAGCTCGTGAAGGCCCAACGTCGTCGTATGGATCAGTAAAGGAATGACGAGGGTCCACGAAAGCCGCATCCGAATCCAGGTAGCAGATAACCCAAGGGTCATCAATACGGTATCCATCGCGAGTAGGGTCCCGCTCCATAGGAATAGGCATAGAAGGATGCCGGGACAGAGTACCGAATATCGTGCAGTGAGTTGCTGATGGCACTCATCTGCAGGGTGGTCCGGTAGTCAAGCTGAGTCCAGCGATCATCCTCTAAAGTGAATCGATCGCGTAGCATAGTCTGTAGTGACTCAAGAGTAGCAGGAGGAGGAGGCGCATCCTGGCCAAGAGGAGGTGCGTCGGGCTCATCGTCAGAGTGCTCAGACACAGCAGGTGAGCCAACTGTTGCCTGAAGCCGTCGTGCCTTAGAGAGGAAGGCAGGGGCAGATAGGAATTGGCACTCATCAAGAGGTACATGAAAGGCACGAAAGATCATAGGAAGATAAAGAGCATAAACCAAGGATCTTGGCGTCTTCCTAGCATTAATCATCCAGTCCATCATGGTACGAGAAAGATTAAAAGGAACATAAAAATGGAGGTGGTACAAAGTAGAGATTTCATAGTATGTTACCTCATCAGTTGATCCTGCTTTGGGCAGAATCGTGTTAAAACAATGCGATGAAGTACATAAAAGTAAGGATTAAGAAACTTGGCGAGAAGCTTGCGAGGACGTGTGTTAGGAGTACACAAATCGTCCTTAAAGCTTTCTAGGGATGACCCATCGGGGAATTGGAACTTGCGAGCTTCAACAAGTTTCTCCCATGAGTTTGGCTCCGAAATTTCAAGGTATTCGGCCAAGTCAAAATCATCAAAAGAAATATCAATGCCCGCAACATGTGAAAATAGATGTGTATCATTGTAAGGTTGTAATAAAACATTTGGATGGCATTGAGATAGATAACCGAATTGGTAGTAACAAGTTCATCAAGACATAGATCATGAAATAATGAATCATATTGTGAAAAGATAGTGAAATTTATAGGATGACCCGTATACACGGGACGTGATCGAAAATTACTAAACCACTCATTGGAAGCGTCTAGTGATACAAATATCCGGTCATCATACGTGTTGGGGTCGAGTGGACGAGGTGGGTTGAACAACGGGTGAAAAGGTTGTTGATTATGTTGTTCAATGGGTTGTTCAACACGAGGAGGAGCATTCGAAGAGGACGCACCCTCGGTTCGAAGTCTCTTTCCTCTATTGAACAACTTGGGAGCCATAAAATAATGAAGAAAATTGAAGAAATTTAGATGGAGAGAAGTGTAAAAATATACCTCAATTTGTTGATGAAAGATGAAAGAGAATGGTGAGAGAATCCTTCTCCTTGAATTTTGAGAAGAAAGATACACTAGGATGGAAGAACTAGGATTAGGGTTTGAAGAGAAGTAGTTTGAAGAAGTTTAGAAGGTGGCAATGGAGGAGAAAGAAGAGGAGAACCCAGTTTTAAGTGTAAGGGCTCGAATGGTCGAAACAATTTTGGACCATTGGATCAAAATTTGATCAGCGGCTGAGCCTGCGTTCGGTTCTGGAAGGACCAGACCGAATTTGGCCCAAACTCTGGATTAGGCAGAGTTCGGCCCGAATTCTGGTTTCTATAGCCAGAACAGAAATCAAGCTAAGAAGAAGTTTGATCAAATAAGTGAGACTAAGAGGAATACGATAATGGATAGATGCATATACAAAATGAGAAAACCAAGTAGAGAATAGCAAAAAGTCAACGCTGAATCAAAGTGAAGTTTGAAATTTTAAATTTTAGCATATGATAAATAAAAGTATACCATGTAATAAACAAAGAATTATGCCACAATTCAATATTTTAAAGCTGCCATGGGGTAACTACAGGAGCCGGATCCCAGCTAGCGGTAGTCCTGAGGACTAGTGCACCGTGTCGCTTAGGCTTTAATGCCTTGTTGTCAGAAGGACCCTTTCGGCTTGTACCCATAGCAATTTTATCATAAAGAATCAAGACATAATCAATATTTATGCAGGTTACTTTAATGAATAACAGTTTTATCCAAAATTCCTAGTTCACGACAAAGAAAGTTGAAACGCTCTTCGGATAGTGGTTTGGTAAAAAAATCTGCTAGCTGATGATCAGTGTCAATAAATTCTAAGTTAATAGTACCATTTTGCTGGTGATCACGCAAAAAGTGGTGACGTATTTCAATGTGCTTCGTGCGTGAGTGACATATGGGGTTCTTAGTGAGATTTATAGCACTAGTGTTGTCACAAAATATAGGAATGTGCATAAAAGATAAGTTATAGTCTTCAAGGGTTTGCTTCATCCACAGAATTTGTGCACAACAATGACCAGCTACGATATATTCAGCTTCTGTTGTGGATAGTGCGACAGAATTCTGCTTCTTGCTAAACTAAGAGACTAGATCCTTTCCTAATAAATAACACGTATCGCTCGTACTTTTACGGTCGACCTTGCATCCGGCAAAATCAGCATCAGAGTAACCAATGAGGTCAAATGATGTTGATTTAGGATACCATAGGCCCACTGTAACCGTACCCTTAAGGTATCGAAAGATATGCTTAACGGCAGACATGTGTGATTCCTTAGGATTAGCTTGATATCTAGCACACAGACAAACGCTAAATATAATATCAGGGCGACTAGCAGTTAAATACAGTAGACTGCCTATCATACCTCGATACTTACGTTGATCCACAGGTTTGCCGCTTTCATCTAGTTCTAGTTTAGTTGTAGTAGCCATTGGAGTGCCGATTGGTTTGACGTTGTCAAGGTCAAATTTCTTCAGCATGTCCTTTGTATACTTCGACTGACAGGTAAAAGTTCCATTTGATGTTTGTTTGACTTGCAGTCCAAGAAAGTAATTGAGCTCCCCTATCATGTGTTGACACAAAATTGCAGTCAACCAAATATTGATAGAATTGACTACATAATACTTGTGATAATTCAATACGACACATGAAGACTACATCCAGTACTAGTCAGACGATAGCTCGGATTTGCAATACAAGTTATTTTTTGAGTCTGTATTTTATAATTTTATTGAGTCTAGACTTATGTAAACTGAGCTGTGCTGAGCATCTGAGACTTAACCTATAGCCATACCCAAAATCCAATAGCTCCACACATATCCAAATAAGCCAATTAGACCCATGACCCATTCTGTGCTCTGGAGACAGAGTTCGGGCCGAACTCTGCCTCCACACAGAGTTTGGGCCGAACTCTGTCTCCTAAAAATCAGCATCCTAATTTTTCGGGTTGGCTGGATGCAAGTTGTCCAACGGCCAATTTTTTGAAAATTTCAACCAGAATTCTGGCCGAATTCTGCCTACCTGGTATCCTATAAATAGGCCATGAATTCTCTCATTTTTATTCATCCAATCTTCTCTTCTCTTCTCTCAAAAGCTCTATACAAGCCATACCCTTCTTCATCTACTAGCCACAAGCTCCCTAATCCTCAAGTGCTCAGTACTTTTCAGTCAGGAGTTTGTGCAAGAGTTCAAGAAGTCGCTTGGAAATTCCAAGCATCGCCACTGCAATCTTTGTAAGAAGTTGACATGCTCTTCTGAAGAAAAGGCACGGGGTGTAACTACTATTTCACAAATAGTGGATTTAATCCTGAGCTAGAGTTCTCAGGCCTAGACTAGTCCTCCACGAGGAAAACCAGGTTAAAAATCGGCTGTGTTTGCGTATGCTTTCTTGTTTCTTATTTATTTCTGCATTTACTCTGATTACTTTCAGCTGGTGAAAGAAGTTTATTTTTTTATTGGGTATTTTTGTTATAAACTCTATTCACCCCCCTCTAGAGTTGTCATCTGTTCTTCAATTGGTATCAGAGCTCTGTTCTCTCAACAAGGACTAACATCCTAGAGTTGATCCATGGCAACCACATAATCTATGATTTCCAATCACGGTGAAGGGCAGTCCACTCATAGGCCTCCCCTATTTGATGGAACTAACTACACCTATTAGAAAACAAGGATGAGCTTTTATCTTAAGTCGCTAGACTTCGACCTGTGGACTATCGTCACCGATGGTTACAAAAAGCCCGCCAGGATAGTTGTCAATGGTGATCTCGTTGAGAAACCATATAACAAATATTCTGACGAGGAGAAGAAACAGGCAAGTCTAGACGCGAGAGCTATTAATGCCTTATTTTATGCTATAGACAGGAATGAGTTTAACAGGGTCTCAACATACACCACCTCTCACGAAGTATGGAGACTTCTAGAAGTGACGCATGAAGGAACCACCCAAGTCAAGGAATCAAAGATAAGTCGTCTCACTCAAGAGTATGAAGCCTTCAAGATGAAGCCAAATGAGACGATCACGCAAATGTTCACAAGATTCCTCGACATCATCAATCCCCTATCTTCGCTCGGCAAACAATATACAAATCACGAGAAGATTCGCAAGCTACTTAGGGGCTACAAAGATTTGGAACCCTAAGGTGACAGCCATCATAGAAGGAAATGATCTCACAATTATGTCCATAGAGACTTTGATGGGAAAGCTGATGACTCATGAGCTTGACCTCAAAGACTTCGAAGAGCCTGCTCCTAAGGCTAAGGAGATCGCCCTCAAAGCTTACCGACGAAGGGCTGACCCCGAAGAGACGGATGACGACAACTCGGAAGGTGATGATCAAGCTCTCCTTGTCCGCAACTTCAAGAAATTCTTTCGCTTCAACCAAAGAAAGAAGGAACCACCAAGAAGATGACGAAGAAGAGCCAACATGCTACGGTTGCAAGAAGACTGGACACGTCCGAAAAGACTGTCCATTCTTAAAGAAGAACAACCGTTATGAGAAACCATACAAGAAGGCTTCCTCAAAGAAATATGCCAACACAAGCATTTGGCATGAAAGCGAAGCCAGTGACTCCGAGGAAGAAAAGGACTCTCCTCAAGACGCTTGCAAACGTGTGCCTAATGGCAACGTCCGACAAGGTATCAAACGAAACTCTTGATGATTTCACTTTTGATGAACTTGGCGATGCTTTCACCGATTTACTTGATGATCACAAAAAGGTCATTGGTAAATATAAACATGCCAAGGAAAAGATCAAAAGTCATGAAGTCAAAATTCAAAGACTTTCTTATTGCTTGATAACCTTAGAGACACATCACCAACGGAAGTCACAAATGAGGTATCTAAGCTTAAACTAAGCCTTCATGATGCCGAAGCACGTATTGAACAACAAACACAAGAAATCACCGTACTCAACATGGAGCTTGCTGAAGAAAAGAGTCGACACAAGATTTCTGTTACTAAGATATATGGTTTGAATGCTAAGGTTAATGAACTGCAGCTATCTCTAAGAAATTAGAGATAAGATTGGAAAAACAGGTTGCTCAACCTCAACCCAATCACATGAGACACACACAAAGCACAACACTTCTCAAATACGTCATACACATGTAGCACGCAATCATGCTTTCATGTACACCCACTTTCATAAAGCACACAAACCACATGCACGTAGAAATAACTTTCACTCCAATATGACACATAATCACCATGCTTGCACATAGATACAATCATCACTATGTTGCACATAAACAAAATCACCATCATATACGGCTTATGGTTATAGTCGTCATCTTGCTCCACATAGACATCATCACCATGCTACTCCATACCACTCTACATATCATCACCATGCTACTCCACACCACTCTACATATAGATACCATCATCATGCTCCTAACATAAATAGGAATGCTATTTGTACTTATTGTGGATTTCATAGACATATTTTACCACAATGTAGAGTTAGAAGATTAGTAGATAGAAACATATATGCATGGTTTCTGAAAACTAACTCTTTAGGACCCTCAAGAACTTGGGTACCAAAGGTCATATCTACTCTTGATATAGGTGGACCTTCCCTCCTCAACTAAGAGTAAGTAGATTTTCGATAGTGGAAGCTTGCGGCATATGACGGGGGACGCAAATCTTTTCGCATCACTATCGATGAAGAGAGAAGGATATGTATCCTTCGGCAACAACCTAAAAGGGTATATTATAGGTAATGGTATTATTGGTCATCCTCCCTCTCCTTTAATAAAGGATGTTTGCCTAGTGACCGAGTTAAAGCATAACCTGCTCAGCATTAGTCATCTTGCTGACCATGGATATGATATTAACTTAGGATAAGATAAATGCTTTATTTATGATAGGTCAACGGAAGACATTGCTTTTGAAGGGATAAGAGAGGATAATATTTATATTTTCTATCTGTCTAGAGATACTAACAATACAGGTAGATGCCTATATGCTCATAAGGATGAAAGATTACTGTGGCACCAGCGTCTTGGTTATGCCAACATGGATACTATATCCAGGCTATCGACTAAGAAGCTAGTTAGAGGCTTGCCCGACATCACATTCAAAAAGGACACTGTATGTGCCGAATGTGAATTGAATAAGGCAACCAAGTCCTCATTTCATTCCATAAACTCTGTAAGCACTACTAGACCCTTGCAATTACTCTATATGGATTTATTTGGCCCTAGTAGAGTAGCCAGTCTTGGTGGAAAACTCTACGCTTTGTTATAGTTGATGATTTTTCTAGATTTACATGGATTTTCTTTCTTACAAATAAAAGTGATGCTATTTCGGTTTTCAAGATTTTTGTTAAGAAAGTTCAAAACGAAAAAGGCTACATGATTACTCGAATTCGAAGTGATCATGGAGGCAAATTCGAAAATACTGATTTTGAAAAGTTTTGTGATTCTAATAGTTTTGATCATGAGTTTTCTTGTCCAAGAACTCCTCAACAAAATGGTGTTATGGAGCGGAAGAATATGACTCTTGGCGATATGGCTAGAGTCATGTTGAACAAGTTCTCACTTCCGAAATACTTTTGGGCTGAAGCTGTCAGTACAGCATGCCATATTTTAAATAGGGTGCTTATTCGTCCTATTACGAAGAAAACACCCTATGAGCTTTGGTTTGGAAGAACCCCAAATGTTTCTTATTTTAGAGTTTTTGGTTGTAGATGTTTTATCCTTAACACCAAAGACAACTTAGGCAAATTTGATGCCAAAGCTGACGATGGTATTTTCCTTGGCTATGCTGCCAAGAGCAAGGGATATAGAGTGTTTAACAAACGCTCATTAATTATGGAAGAGTCTACAAATGTGACTTTTGATGAAGATAACAGTGCAGCAGCTACTCTTGATGATGATGTTGAGCCATCAACTTCTACTCCAATGAATACCACCACCGAAACTAATTCTCTGGAGGGCTTGCCAAAGATATTCTCTTTCAAGCTGTCACATCCAGAAAATTTGGTAATAGGTGAGGTTTCACGTGGAGTAACTACTAGATCATCATTAAGAGACTCTATTGCTAGCACTACCTTTATTTCACAAATTGAGCCGAAAAATATTTTAGAAGCTTTTAATGATGAATTTTGGATTTCTGCCATGCAAGAAGAACTCAACCAATTCGAGAGGAGCTAAGCATAGGAACTTGTTCCTAGACCGGCAAATCACTCGATTATTGGTACTAAATGGGTTTTTAGAAACAAAGTAAATGAAGATGGTTCAGTTACACGCAACAAAGCTCGTCTAGTAGCCGAAGGATACAACCAAGAGGAAGGTATCGACTACGATAAGACGTATGCTCCTGTTGCGAGATTGGAATCCATTTGGATGCTTTGTACATTTGCTAATTTTCAAAATTTTAAATTATTTCAAATGGATGTTAAAAGTGCTTTCTTGAATGGATTTATTAAGGAGGAAGTTTATGTAAAACAACCCCCCGGTTTTGAAAATCACAAATTTCCCGACCATGTTTTCAAGCTGAAGAAAGCGCTATATGGCCTCAAACAAGCCCCTAGAGCTTGGTATGAACGGCTAAGCAATTTCTTGCTTGAAAAAGGTTTTTCAAAAGGGAAAATTGACACCACACTTTTATAAATCTTTCAAAGACACAATTCTCTTAGTGCAAATATACGTAGATGATATTATATTTGGTTCTACTACTGATGAAACCCTCTGTCAAGATTTTGCCAAGTGTATACAGACCGAGGTTTGAGATGAGCATGATGGGGGAGCTCAATTACTTTCTTGGACTGCAAGTCAAACAAATGTCAAATAGAACTTTTATCTGTCAGTCAAAGTATACAAAGGACATGCTGAAGAAATTCGACCTTGACAACGTTAAACCAATCAGCACTCCAATGGCTACTACAACTAAACTAGAACCAGATGAAAGCGGCAAACCTGTGGATCAACGTAAGTATCGAGGTATGATAGGCAGTCTACTTTATTTAACTGCTAGTCGCCCTGATATTATGTTTAGCGTTTGTCTGTGTGCTAGATATCAAGCAAATCCTAAGGAATCACACATGACTGCTATTAAGTGTATCTTTCGATACTTTAATGGTACGGTTACAGTGGGCCTATGGTATCCCAAATTAACATCATTTGACCTCATTGGTTACTCTGATGCTGATTTTGCCGGATGCAAGATCGACCGTAAAAGTACGAGCGGTACGTGTCATTTATTAGGAAAGGCTTTAGTCTCTTGGTTTAGCAAGAAGCAGAATTCTGTCACACTATCCACAACAGAAGCTGAATACATCGCAGCTGGGCGTTATTGTGCACAAATTATGTGGATGAAGCAAACCCTTAAAGACTACAACTTATCTTTTATGCACATTCCAATCTTTTGTGACAACACTAGTGCTATAAATCTCACTAAGAACCCCATATGTCACTCACGCACGAAACATATTAAAATACGTCACCACTTTTTGCGTGATCATCAGCAAAATGACACTATTAATTTAGAATTCATTGACACTGATCATCAGCTAGCAGATTTCTTTACAAAACCATTATCCGAAGAGCGCTTCAATTTTCTCTGTCGTGAACTGGGAATTTTGGACGAAGCTGTTATTAATTAAAATAAACCTGCATAAATATTGAGTATGTCTTGATTCTTTATGATGAAATTGCTATGGGTACAAGCCGAAAGGGTCCTTCTGACAACAAGGCTTAAAAGCCTAAGCGACACGGTGCACTAGTCCTCAGGACTACCGCTAGCTGGGATCCGGCCCCTACAGCTAACCCATGGCAACTTCAAAATATTGAATTATGGCATAATTTCTTGTTTATTACATGGTTCATTTTATTTTATCACATGCTAAAATTTAGATTTTCCATACTTTACTTTGCTTCAGCGTTAATCTTTTTTCAAATTTAGTTTTTCTCAAGTTCGTATATATATTCTTTTATCATACTCTTTTGATCTCTCACTTTTTATCAAACTTTTTAGCCTGATTTCTGTTCTGACTACAGAATCCGAAATTCGGGCCGAACTCTGCCCTACCCAGAGTTCGGGCCGAATTCGGCTTGGCTGTTCCAGAATCAGGAGTAGCCTCAGCCGCTGATCAAAACTTGATCCAATGGCCCACATCTATTCCAACCATTGGAACCCTTACACATATATTCGGTTTTTCTTCTTCTTTCTCCTCCATTGCCACCTTCTACACTTCTCCAAACATATTTTCTCCAAACCCTAACCCTAGTTCTTCCTTCCTAAAGCATATCTATTCTCCAAACTCAAGGAGAAGGCTTCCCTCACCATTCTCCTTCATTGTTCATCATCACATTGAGGTATATTTTACCACTTCTCTCCATCTCAATTTTCTTAATTGTCTTTCTTATTTTCATGGCTACACGTTTGTTCAATCGAGGGAAGAGACTTCGAACCGAGGGAGTGTCCTCTTCGAATGCTTCTCCTCGTGTTGAACCGCCCGTTGAACAACAACCACCTTTCCACCCGTTGTTCAACCCACCTCGTCCACTTGACCCAAACACATTTGACGACCGGATATTTGTGTCACTTGACGCATCAAATGAATGGTTTAGTAATTTTCGGATGTCACGACCCGTACCCGCTTTTCGAATACAAGACGTGTCCAAGCCAGCCTACACCGCAGAGTCGGCGGTAGAACGCTGTCAAGCCCGCAAGAAATAAATGCTCAAAATCACAATTGCTGCTCATTCACATTTCTAAATTTATTACAACATTTACAAGATTTACATTTAAAGAAAATATAAGACTTTACATTTAATGGAAATGATACAAATGCTATCTATTTCTAGGTTGACCTCAGTATACCCAAGTCTTCCCAGTGCTAAGAGTGATCGCGGCTAAACCTAAAAAATGTTGGTTTCCAGTCAGGAATGGAACGAGCATATATCTCTCACAACAGTTCATAGCAGGAATGGACATATAAAGCAAGCTATAGAAAACTATACATGAAACGCTGTAAAGGAAATCAACAAGAGAGAGAATATAAACTGAGATATAATATGATAAATAGAGAAATATAACCTTCTACGTGATTCAGAGCATGAATTGGTTATGTAAACAGCTTGGGTTGCACATGGATATAGCTAAGGAGTGCACATGGATGACAACTACTGGGGATAATGATCACATAACCAACTACACTCTCTCTCTGCCCCCAATTAATACACAAGGATCAATGCATGTTATGTTATTGCACATGGATAACAACTACTGTATACATGGAGCTCATATGGTCATGAGTGTACATGAATAACATATGAGTGCACATGGATAAATATGAATACATGGAGTACATGATGGCCATGATAAAGTACATGAACATGACATACTCGATGTATCCGAGAGGATAACATCGCATGAAAAGATCCAGAGGGTACTAATCCGTGTGAACATTATGTCAGCATCAAGTATACTAGTCTATAACAAGTGAACATATCCAAAGAAGTATGAAAAGATCAGAGAATGTACTCGCCTGTGGTCATGTGCTGGTGTAACCGATAATCTGAACCACTCAGAATGCCACAATAGTCAAAACTCGTACAACAGTCCCCGAAAGCTGAAATAATTATTACCAATGTTCTCAGAATAGTCAAAATAGCTAGGATCGCCTGTCCTTAAGTCCAATTCTGGACACAGGGGCAAAACGGTAATTTCGAGCGAAAACGATGTCCGTCATTGGACCCCGCTTTGCACCAAAAAGCGTGCCAGAGTCAACGGTCTATAAAGTCGTCAAACTACATGTCTACGGATCCAGTTTTCCGATACCAACCCAACCGTATGTCCAAAGTTGGATTTCGGCGGGTCGTGCACAAAATCGCTCGTTGAGTGGGACCGTGGGGTCCGCAAAACGGTAATTTATCAACTGTCTCAGAATTGGACTAAAATTAGCATACAGGACCAAAAAAATGATACGGTCCTGTTGGCGCAAGTTTTGCCTCGATCTGACGAGCGTTCACAAAGTAATTGAGAAATTTGCAACGTGTACGATACGGTGAATTTCGACGGATACGCTTCAAATTCGTCGCGCACACGCGACCAATTTGAATTCTGCTAAAGCTCACATGACCACGAAGCCGTTACGCACCTTTTGATGCTTTCGGTTCGCGACCACGTCTTCCGAAATGGCGGAACGCACGTCGTGTGGATGGTTTTTCACGTTTTTAAAACAGGTTTTTCTCAATATTGGGAAACCAATTTCTCGGCGCACAGTGATCCAATTTGATTTTTGTAAAAAGGATTCTCTAGACCTATATGTTGTCTACAAACCTACTCAAACGGATTTCGAAATCGATCACTTGTTTGCAAGAAATTGAGACTAAACTGGGGACTTTAGGACAATCTCTATACTCAGAATTTCGAGATTTTTCTCAATTTTGGGAATCGATTTACGATGCGCACATCACGAAATAAAACAAACTATCTGAACGAAAAAGAAGTCCGTTAGGTTGACCACATACTGGAGAAATTCGTTCGTGAACGAACGAACGTGGAAGGAGTTCTCGGATCGCGAAGTTGGTTCGACCAGGGCTGTTGCTGTCGTTCTCCCACGCGCATGTGCGCGCGGCCCCCGCTCGGCCGGCCGGCGGCGGCACACGGCGGCGGTTGTGTGGCCGCTGGGTGGTTCGCCAGGTAGCCTGGGGTGAGGGCGTGGGTGTTGGTTAGGGCTTTAGGGTTTCGAAGAACCCATCGCGTATATATATACGCTGCACACAGGGGGTCGGGATTTTGAGTTTGCTCGTGTGGTTGAGATTTCGGTTATGGGCCGAGTTTGCTACTG